>CAWUPM010000822.1:0-23271 GCA_963924295.1 Dioctria rufipes
CGGCTTATACACAGCACCAACAAGACACTTTTCACAGCCATTGCAGATTTCCAAAAAAATTAACTCTACCTTAGCATTATTTGTTGATTGCGAAACGAGACGGGCATGTATAGAACTACGAATGTACAATGCTACACCACCCCGCACGAGAAGCCCGATCATTTCTATACACAGTATAGTCAGGAAGAGATATTATTTGGTCGGTGGCGCATGGTTTTAACCATGTTTCGATAAGCATATCACATCTAAAGATAGATCGCAGAAGATTTGTCGGAACTAATCGATCTTAGGCAAGGTACTTTGGGCATTAAAATGACAAATTCTTAAATCATCATATCTATTAC
This sequence comes from Dioctria rufipes, assembly GCA_963924295.1. NCBI lineage: Eukaryota > Metazoa > Arthropoda > Insecta > Diptera > Asilidae > Dioctria > Dioctria rufipes. The sequence continues at coordinate 345 of CAWUPM010000822.1, forward strand.
AGAAAATATTAAGCATAACTCGGGAATTATTCAAACTGTCAGATATACCGGAACTAGCAGGTTGCATTATTCAGAGACAAAAACAAAATAAACCAAAGAAATACTCTGACAAGAGGCAAGGCATAAGGCTCGAGAATGTATGCAATCATAATTAATATCAATATCGATAGAAAATCAACATCAATTCTCTACAAGGCAATTAGTAAAGCAGCAAAGGATTTTTAGTAACTTTGTGTGGGGAATTTAATTAGCGACAATTTTTTAGGTCAAATTAAAGATAAATTCTCGAATTGTTTCCCTTTTTCTTTGCGTTCATTGTGTATGCATGCCACGTGTTTGGTCGTACACACATGTATGAAATTAACAAGAACGATTGGGTTCGCACTAACTATTTTCTTTATTTCAGTAATTTAAACTTTTTGCAATTATTTAATTCAATCAAGAAAGAAATATGCCATTAAGTCAGTTTTACACAACATAATAATTGAAAACTAGATCCTGCATTGAGTGCTAATCATCCTTCGCTTTCAGCCATTAGTAAATCACATAGTTAGATACTTAAAAAAGAGAAATATTTACCTGTAATCTATTAAAGTTAAAGTAGCATAATTAGTCAAAGTTGAACAGAAAAATTCGAGTAAACATAATTTTAGTATACATAATTTTCCTTTATTTATTACATAAGAGTAAACATAATTTAAACCAGTGAACTGAAAGAATTAGGTGAATAAGAAAACGTAATTTATTTTCGCACAATATTAACATTTATCCATTAAACAATATTTTCTTGCAATAAAAATTGAGTGAACAATTGAGTAACAAATTTAATCTTTTTATTTAACCGCTACACTCCACTAGGGTATTTTATTTCAGCATATGTGGATTCTCGTTTGTAATTGCAGTTTATTCGAAAGTCAATTACAGGAATTGACAAATTTCATTAAACTGTACCTTGCGAACGTAGTATTTTCGTAGTTGTCAATTAGTGGGTTCGACGCATCAGCTGTGGTAAAATATGCGATATTTCTAAGATGTTGGTTTTTCAAGAAAAACAGTCTACAGTATTTTAAAAAGACGATAGATCAATATTTCGTATAAAAGACGAAATGGTCAGACAATCCTTTTTCAAGTAGTGAAGTGAGGCGTGAGTTGAAGAGAATTACAGTGGAAAACTTTGCTAAAAGTTATCGTAGTTTAAGACGAAGATTTAATTGTAACCACAAGATAGTGACCTAGATCAACGTTTCAATGAATATAATGCGTTATGCTCGAAAAAAGTATCCTAAAGTATCCAAAAAGCAGGAGGTTGTACAAAAGCAAAGAGTGAAATTAATAGAAAAATATATTCTATATTCACAAAGTAAAGTAAAAATTAAAATGGACGATGCGTCATATTTCACGCTTGAAGGGCGTCTTTACTACGTTACTCATCAATCAGTTGCTGCTGATCATGTGATCATGTACAATGAAGTCCTCAGAAAAATTTTAGTGCAGTTGGCCATCAGCTTTGAGGGAATGTCGTTCCCGAAGTTTTTTTTATATTTTAAAAACATCATAGCATAGACTAGGTAATGCCCGATCTAGCTTCTGAAAACTACGCTAAAAGGTCAATAGTTAAAGCGCATCAGTTGGGCATCCCATTCGTAGCGAACGACCATAATCCCCCTTTTCAGTGCACCGACGTACTATAATTCCTCGATGGTTATATATTCATAAAGAGACAGAAAAGACAACACAAAAAATCCAACTTAAGTTATATTATATAAAAAAAATACTTATCTAAAATCAGGGAAATTCATTCCTTTAGTCCAGCGATGTCCAAACACTCCACCAAATAGATTTAACACCTAAAAACATTCAAAATTATTATTATTCAAAATTTTACCAAATATCATCAACTTACCTAAAGCATACACCCATCTTGTATATTTATATTTCATAATGTCATATAATGACATTACGTCAAATCAGATGTTCTCGCCGGAATCAGTTCAAGCAAATGCATATATCGTCGCTAGGGCAACACCGAGAGGCTAGAATTCATTACTGGATACGGCGGCTATATAAAGCCGACAAGCCGCAGCAGAAAATCATCCTTGGCTTAGAGTTCAACTGATTTGGAGACTAATCCGATTACCAAGAATATTATTCCCAACCTTATTATAGAAGATTAGTTCTATATTTCAGAGACTGAAAATCCTATCATTTCCAATATTCCTGCCCACAACTAAGCAGAACAATAATTCTGCGCAGAGATTAATCCTCAACTCTCCTGCTCACATTTACTGAAAACTAATTATGGTGCAGAGATTAATCTGCGCTTCTTCTTTATAGTAGCATTATTGCTATCCTTCTGCGCACGCGCAGAATACGTCAGAGACTAATCGGACTCAATTTATCATCTACAGCACTTTGCTACCCCTGTGCCCTCACGCACAAGCAAAGGAATTTTGCTGCCCTTGTGCCCTCACGCACCATAAAAAGGCTATTTCTTTATAGAAACATATTGATACCACTTTGCGTACAATAAGTCTATATTCAGAGACTAATTTGAATTAATTGTACTGTAGAAGCATTTTGCTACCCTTGTGCCCTCACTTACGAGCAGAGGCATTTTGTTACCCTTGTGCCGTCACGCACGAGCAGAGGCATTTTGCTACCTTTGTGCTGTCACGCACTAGCAAAGGGCATTTCTCATTAGTACCAATCGACATTTATTTTGTTGGTGGAGACTTAATTCTGTTTTTCTTCTCTTTTTTCAGAACATATAAACTTATAACATATAACTTTTACGGAATTTGAATTTGAATTTTAACTTGTTCGTTTTTTTTTTTCTTATTTGAAGTTGTTTATTGAATTTTTATATTGAATTTTTTAGTCGTAGTCTTTAAGTCTTTTTTGAATTAATTTGTGATGTTAAGTTAAGCAAACTGAATTGTAGATTATTTAAATAAAAATTTTATATTTGAATTTTATGACTGAGTTGCTCATTTTAACGGGCATCCTCCTTCCTACGTCCGAACATACTATTGCTTCGGCCAATAGAAGGCTTCTGGACCAATTTAAAGTGGAACATATGTATATGCAAGAGGATTTCAGGCCAAAACAAAAAAAAAACTGTGTACCGATTTAAATTCCTAATGTTATTTTAATATCTAGTAGGTATTTATTATCCTTTTTAATTCGTTTTATTATCCGGAAATGGTTCTATATTATCCATTGTGGGAAATTTTCTAATCATTTTCAGTGTTATTTTTATCAGCAGGTATAAAATGTATATTATCTGAATAGTCGTTATTTTTATTATCTACCAGGAAAGTTTAATATCCCATTGAACTAATGTTGATATTGTCCGATAGTTGTTTTAGAGATGTTTATTTACAACAAACACGGCTATAGTAGATTTAAAAATTATCTTTAAAAATTAATTTCTGTGTGCATAGGTATGTGAAATTTACACATTTAGATTCTCACGAAAATTTCTCTAAGGAATGCGAATTCAAAAGTGTTCACACTACACCAAGACGTAACTGGACACTTTAGTTTTCTCGATGCTGGCTCGTGAGAATTTTTATTTCAGAAATTTTAAATTAATTTTTCTTATATTTTGTTGAGTTAGCATTTTACAATTCTTATCTAGCTTTAAGAAATTATATTTTTGGAGAAATGAAAATATTGTTGTTCAAACCGTGAATCGGAAAGTATTATTTAATTTGAATTTTATGGCGCCGTTGTAACAAACATCTCGACCGAGAGTATGGCGGTACAGAGAACCGTTTTACACCAGCCAAGGTTTTTATGTACCTTGACTAGTTGAAAGATCATAATAAGGGCACTCTGGTGCAGAAATAAACAGACCTAGAGTATAGCGATACATAAAACCGTTTATACTAAGGTCATATCAGCCCAGGTTTATGTACGTTGAGTGCATCGCCCATCAGAACAAAAGAGTTTTGATCAAGAGAAAGACTATTTTTGCGGTGTAAAAATAATACGAAGTAATGTCCATAGGATACCATTTGAGGTTTTATTAGCACCGACTTTACCACTGTCTAGTAATAAACATGCACTTGGATATTTATGGTTCATGCAAACTACTTTATTTAATATAAGCGACACTCGCATATGCATTTCGGGTCTCATGACTTTAATACCAACGGAGAAGAGCAGACAATGCAGGCGACGCTTCTCCCATCCATTCCCATCACTTTTTTAATAACTTGGTCTAGGCAGGTAAAGAAACAGGATTGCATTCTCTTTATTTTCTTTCGCCAGCAGGGTTTTTCGCTGGCACCTTTTTCCTTTACTTCATAAGTCTACTGTCTGTATGTTGTTGATAATATTATTATTGGTCTATCGTAACTCACGCGAATTAATAACGGGTCAACCAGATTAGAAGATATTAGTATGTAGTTGTAATTCTATTCAATACAATGTTTTTCTGGAAGGTTATTGACATGTTTTCAACAAACTTTTCCAGAACAAAAAATAATGCGGAAGCCCTTGGCACAGGCATTTAAATGCCATTATGAATAAAAGATACACTGACTTTTATAGTTTGATTAAATACTCGTATCTATCCAATGAATAAATTATCGAAAATTTAAACTGCAGCAATTAAGATCCAATCAACTTGAAAAAAAAATATACGGCTTTACTTAAGAACGCTTTAAATATTATTTTAACTAGAAGACTCCGAAAGTCAAAAATTGAATTTTTACGGAATATAGATTACAATATCTCCATTTTTATGGTTCCGTTCGCAAAAGGTAAAAACGGGAACCCTATTACTAAGCCTCCGATGTCCGTCCGTTTATCTGTCTGACACTGTATCTCCTGAACCGTAATAGGTACACAGTTGAAATTTTCATAGAGTGTGTATCTCTGTTGCTGCTATAACAACAAATAATAAAAATTAAATTAAATTAAAAATTAAAGCGAGCGCCTATACAAGAAACGGATTTTTTCGGCGTTTTTGCCTCATTTTATTCTCATTCATTATTATTATTATAAGTAGGTATTATTTTTTCAAATGACAGCATTATTTTTTTTTTCAAATGACATCATTATTTTTTCAAATAATGCCTACTTTTTTTTGAAAAAATAAATAAAAAGTACATAGTGTTAAATTTTGTACGATGATACAGAACCCTTCGTGTATCAGTCCGCCTCGCACTTTGCTGCATTTTCTAAGATTAAGAATTCAATGAATTCGAGCTTTATATTTTTTAAACAAATAAAAATTGTGAAGAAATTATTGTTTTTGTCAATAAATGAAATTTAGAGAAATTCATTTTTTATTTATGCTAAATTTTTGTCACGGTTTAAATTTTCTGGCCAGCTACCCATACCTAAAGCTAAAAACAAAATTATACTCTCAGATTGTAAGCAACTACATACAGCTTTGTGTCGTCCAATGTGTTAATCGTTCCTATTTGAATGATAATGCAAAGAAATTTGTTTCATTACAGAGAAGATTTTACCTCCGCAAGGACCCTTTAAAAGTTCGACGCAATTAAGTGCACCAATTAGAAGCGATGGAAAAAGATAGAGCAGTTATACGAAGATCAGCAGTCAAATACTCGTGGGAAAATTCGAAAGAGCAAGTTGGCATTCATGTTCCCTGGATCTCGAGAATGCTCACAGTGTACGAATACAAGGAAATATATATAGTCATTAGAGCAACTAAACCCCTGGAAAAGGAAATGAATATCATTATTTCTCACCCACAGTAGCAGAAGTGCCTTTCGAATCTGAAAATAAAAAAAAAATCAACGCTCGATGATTATCGCGGAAAACATCAAGGCGGCAAGATCATCCTAAATACAAATTGCTTGCTAATTCTGGGAATTCTTTTAAACTTAGCCTTACTTGTATATACTAATCTAAAATAACTATAATAATTGTCAAATTAGCGAATCACTACAACTGCTTATAGCTACGAGAGAAGAAAACAATTGCTACGGGTTGATTCTAACCTGAAATAAAAAAGTGCATTAAAGAAAATTTTTTTATTTGTTATTTCATCACATTGCAAAAATTGAAAAACCCAGAAAATTGAGAAAAATAAAATTTATTCAAAAATTTTAAAAACTAGATTCATTCGAAACGAATCGAACCTGTGTACGCCATACACTCATCGGTACGGCTTGATTTTCTGCCTACCGTAGACGCTTGAAACAGATCAAATTGATTTCATCTCATATAAACTCAGAATAACTTCGGGGTGTGAATTATATGAGGCAAAAACTCCTATATTCCACCGAGGAGGAAGAAACAAAATTAGAGATTACTTTTTAAGATATTTTACCGGGGCAAACACATATTTGTTCAAGAAGGCATTTTTTTGTATTCTCCGGCATATAGCAAAAGCTAAAAATTTGTTTATTTGTTATTTCATGACACAACCTATTTGATTTTGGGTGACAAGTTTCAAGTCTTGGTTTTGACTCATCAGCAAGTCACAAATAGCGAAATTGAGTGATTTGTAAAATAAATGAAAAAACAGAACAAAGAAAAAAATGAAAAAATGAAAAAAACCAAAAAATGGAGAAAAATAGAAAAAAAATTATTGAAAAATTTAAAAAAAAAATGCCTTCTTGAACAAATATAAGTTTTCCCCGGTAGAAAATCTTAAAGAGTAATCTCTAATTTTGTTTATTAGAGAAAAGATAAATAGCTGGTACGTGGTGCTTACTTGTTGTTACCTACGGAAAATCCATATGCTGCTGTTGGTCCACCACTCGCACGATGAGAAGCTCCGCCTGAGTCTGTGAATTTATCTGCAGTACTACATTCCAGCATCAGGAGCTCACAGGTCGGATCAGCAAAATAAGTGTACTTGAAAATAATTAACTAAATCCAGGAATGAAAATATAAGCTATCAACGTGGAAATATTGTGCAGCCAATCGTCATTCTGGCGCAGTTTGAGACACCTTCTGAAAATAAATTTATTTAAGTACTGGCCGTGGGACTTGTTGAAGGGGCCTTGAAGGCTGAAAGCGCACTCAATTCCTGGCTGTCATCTGGAACAAGAGTTGATATGTTTCAAGATGTATCACGTAAATTAGCATGGAAATCTCATGAATACATGGAATAAAATAACATACAACACGTCACAAATTGCACAATCACTAATACTGAGAAATTAATTGCATTAATCTACAGCTAAGATATTCAACATTATAAATTACTAAAATTCGGAAAAATCTTCGGCGATTGTTTGTCTGAGGAACGACTATTTCCAGTAGTACTTGCAATTATTTTCAAGAAATTTAACCGCTGGTATAGTAGCAATCATTACGAATGTTGTACAAACAACACAGGGTAACAGCCCTTTTCAACACAAACACCTGGACATGAAGATAAGTTAACTTGACCCGATTTCTGCCCGCCAAGTGTATATAAAAGGACGACGCTCCAAGTATTTTTGTCGGAGCCCACAACAGTCGACGTATACTTCGCAGGGTGTCAAAAATTTCTTTACTAAACGTCAGTGGTAAAATTTTAATCTGCTGGGAGAGCTCCGGATTTATAGAAATATTATGTCAGTTACAAATGCAGATAAATTTATGAGGGAAAAGTGAGTTGGTGGCCTAATAAAAATGAAAAGCGAGGAAACAAAGGTGGCGGAGGAACAAGGGCGGATACAGCGGTGGGCGATCGGGGCGATCGCCCTCCCTAGAGCTCTAATAAATTAAAATTTTGTATTCAAATCCAATGAAATAGAAAATACAAAAAAAAAATTTTAAAAAAGATTGTTTCTAAACGGGCATTAAAAAAATAGAAAATAATTTCTCCCTTCACTTAATGAATACATCACAACAGTTCTCTAGAGTTTCCCTTCATTTTGCATTTAATTAAATTTTTAAATTATATTAAATTTGTATATAAGTTTTAACATTTTCAAGGCATACAGAGAAAACAAAGATCTGGACAGCTCAAATTTAAATATTACAGTGAATAACAATTACCCGAAATTGCAATTTGGAACTCCTATTGTTTATCAAAATACTTAATTAAATTACTTTGCTTTGGATATGCTTTCTTAGTGTACCATGAAAATTTTAAAATGTCTATACAAATGGAAAAATTCTAGATAGTTATTTGTTATATTTATTATTTTTTCCTTTTCAATCATAAATTATTCTCAAAAAATTTAAAATTATATCACTAAGGAATTTTCAGTACATGCAAAGTTGTTGCACTATTTTGTGATAGAAAGCTCACAAAAGCCGAGTATTTTGATGAAAAGTAGTATGTTGGGAAAATAATCATAGCCGTGGTAATTAATCTCAGATTCAGTTCACCTGCAAATATTTAATTTAATTTATACATATATTAACCCTACCTAATTAGCATTACCCGAAAATTTCTTTAACCATTTAATTGGCAAGAAATTGCAGTCGAGCCCATAAAATTATGGTGTTTGAACGAAATGCAAGCGACCTTTATATGAAAAACACCACCAGTAACGTAAGCAAGAAGTGTATAATGTCTATTTTATGTGGGATTAACTTTTACTATGCTTGCGGGATCAAAAACTTATATTATATAAATAAAAGAACTCTGGCGACATCTGAATGGTAATGAAATTTTCATGCCAAAACAAAATGATAAAGCTATACAGAGCGGTCCACAACTGATGGCAAGTGCGGTTATAGGGGGCGATTGGGCCCCCCCCCCCTTGAGCAAATGTCTGGATCCGCTAATGGGAAAGCCTGACCGTACAAAGAAAAGATAGTTTGCGGTATTTTTTTTTTATTTTTTTTTCCGCTTTAACGGTGTAGTGGTTCGCTAACTTATGTACATTGTACATGCGTTAGCAAAAAAAAAAAAAAAATCGAGTAACATCCATATATATAGTGGAATTAGTGATTTGAATTATAATGGTAGGTATATTTAATTGGAATGATAATAATATATTTAATTGTAGGTTAACTTTGAGATTGCCGAATTAAATACTTTGAATTACCATAATTAATTATAGGTTAACTTTGGGACTTTGAATCGCCCTTCTGGCTATAAACAACGAAAAACATGTTATCAAATGTGAAAAGTTGCGCTGGAGTAGAAACTATTTCTACCCCAGGGTTTGCTCAGCACAGTGGGCGCAGCCGACTTCACCATTAGAACTTGCCCAACTTCTTCTCATGTATTCTACAGGAATTCTCAAACGCCGGCTGGGCTCACACTCGCACTGTGTTTCAGCCTTTAATGGCAGAACACATCCAAGCAAGCCTCAGGCCTCCTCGCAGCCAGCCTCAAGTCTTGCCTTATAGAATTGAAAACAAAATGACATCAGCAGGCTTGGTGCTGTCATTGTAATTTTGACAGTATATGCGAAAATTCCTACATTCTTCTAGGCAGAAATAATTTATTATTGGTTTTTAATTTTGTTGTGTTATATACTGATGGACAACGAACTTTTAAACAATTCAGAAATAACAACAAAACTTTTCGAATTATTTCTAGCTTTAATAAACATTATAAATGCTTGTCATGTGAAGATAAATAGATGAACATGGGTCCGTGAAATCTACACAAGTGGGAAAATTCATGGTTTTTAAAATCAAAGTTTTAAAATAATAAAAGAACGAGACCATGAACATTTTTCCAAGGCAACTAGAATGACCCCGAATCAATTTGATGTGTTATTTGCGTTAATAAAACACAAATTGATCAAAAGTTCTAACAGAGAGCCAACAGACCCAGAAAATCGATTAGCAGTGACCTTGCAAATATGATTTTTCTATAAAAAGTACCATTTTTACATTAATCTCTTTAATAGGTTCTTGTTACACGGTGCCCCAATTCAGGTTTTGGCGTGGAGCTTCAAAATGGGAGTGTCCACGGTACGAGGAATCGTATATGAGACTTGCGAAATCATTTGGAAGCTTCTATCAGAACTATATTTGTCGCCTCCGAATAAAATTGACTGTGAAGCTTACGGCAATGGGTTTGCGACTAGATGGAATTTTCCAAACTGTGTTGGGGCTTTTGAGGGAAAGCATGTCAAATCATTTGCCCACCAAACGCGGGATCCTCATACCTCATAGCATCGTATTGATAGCAGCATGTGATCGTAGATATTGGAGCACTTGGGAGCCGCAGTGAGGGAGGCATATTCGCGTCAAATGTATTTGCGCGAAAAGTTCTTACTGGTGAACTCATTCCCTTGCCAGACAAACCGCTCACCAACAGTAATATAATGTTCCCACACATTTTTCGTGGTTGATTCGGCGTTCCCATTAAGATGCAACATATTGCGACCATATCCAGGAAGAGGTTCGTGTTTTTACAAAAATGTAAACAAGTGGAATTTAAAACCTATAAATTTTCCACAGCAATAACAGTAGAGGAGGAATATTTAAACAAGCTAGCTGTCATGTGCGAAAAGAACTATTGAGAATGCATTTGGCATTCTCACAGCTCGTTGGCGGATACTTACAACAACAATAAATGCACATCCGAAAAACGTAGAAAAAATTGTTATGACGACGACTGTGTTGCATAATTTCTGCAAGCTTACGGACCCGCAAGTTTGTTGCCTCGATTCGTTTGTCAACTTCGAAAATGGCTCCGAAATGATACCTGGCAGATGGCGTGGAGGCAATAGTTCCCTGCATTTCACTTAAGGGATAAATTAAAAGAGTACATCAATAACAATGTTATTTGAATTTATTTTTAAAAAATTAAAATTACAATTTATCCACCTCTTTCTTTGAACTCCCGTGTTTTTCTTATAAACGCTTCAGGGAAAGCTTGCTGGAGCTCCAATTCCTAACTCGCAGTATATTTCCCCTCAATGCATCTGGAAAAATTTTCACAGAAGAGCATCATCGGGGAGCTGTGTTTCTGCCCTCCAAACTTCGTCCTAGTGTCGCCAAGTAGGCTGTTGACCGACTGCACAGCCTCTGTTAGGATTTCATTTTTCCCGTAATCCAATCTACGCTTTTTCCGCGGAGTAGGAGAAGTTGTTGCAGAACTCGCCGAATAACAGAGTGAGCTTGTGCCCTGCCTTGGTGTAGCAGATGCACAAGCTGTTGATATTTTCCCATCTGAGGATTTAGCGCCCAGGTCGCAGTCCACATAACACCCCACACTGGCCACACTGTTTTCCGGTGAATTTTCCGTCTCTTCTATGACATTGCTTATAGTTCTGTGAAAAGATTTTATCATTATAGTATACCACAATTAAAAAATAATGCAAATATTTACTTTGTTACTCCGAACTTATCTCTTAGGAAGAGCAGTGAGTTAGCGTAAGGTCAAGACGTCGGTTCCCCTGAGCCACTACCAGACGCTGTTATGCATTGAACTCTTTCCTGGCTCGTTCACGTAACGATCTCCAACTTTGGCGACATCTTTGTGCTGTAAAGTTTACAAAAAATTATTATTAAATTATTATTAAATGAACTAAATTAACTTCATTTTTATTAAAAGTTTTACTTGATTCGCCAACAATTGCAGCAATTTCCTCCCAATACTTGTCCCTGATCCTAATATTTTTGTAGTTCGGATGCTCCAAATCATAAATTGGATACCTACTCTGGACAGCCTCAATCAACTTTTCTTCCATTTTTAATTATTAAAATAAATATTAAAATATTAAAAATTTCAAATTATTTTCACTTCTAAATGCCAAATATTACGTTTGACAGAACGAAATAAAAAATACCCTTTTGACAGAAGAAGCCCTGAGAGATAAAAATGTTCAACATTGAGCAAAGCGCGTTTTGAGGTTAGGATTTGAGGCTAGTTGCTGGCTTGGTTTTGTGTTGCATAAATTAAAATTTCCAACACCTCGAGGAAGCCTCGAGGCCTGGATGTGTTTCTGCCTTTAGTGTTATACATTTGAGTGTATGGGCATTTAATGGGAATTTCTCAGTTGTTTCCCTTACCGTAACAACTCAGTGGCGCCACTAAGCTAGCCATAGCTGGCACGTAAAAGGCCAGCCACCTGCTTGTCACCTGATCGTTTATTTCGTATTTATTAGTAAAATAGTGACAACAATTTGGTGTTTCTATTATATGTCGTCAAAGTATAATATTTTACAATCCGCTGTGCACTCCTACGTTATAGAGTGTTTACGTACTTGGTGGAAGGCTGGTAACAAAAAGTTCTGGTGACATTGTTGTAAAAGGAATAGTTTTCTTCTTTGTTTTTGTTCTAAGTAGCTTTTCTCTAATTGCGAGATTTTTATCTGCAATATCGAGATTTTGTTAATGCAATAATTTAAAAGGCGATCAATCATAACGCTCCTACATATAAATCATAAGTGGTGCTGCTGCTGCCGCCACTTCAATCAACTATCTCTGCTTGTGATTCTGCTTCTGTCGCGGCTTTTTGCTTTTAGTTTATCAAGGCTTAAGGATATGGCCCCATCCAGATGAGTCAGATATTTTATTTGGTGTGCTCTAAGATGCCTCAATATGCCATTCACGATCACATCGGTCAATTCGCAAACTCAGTTTTTAAGACAAACAAAACAGATTTGGAATGAAAACTTTAATTTAACGAAGTACATAGGCGATTACGTGGTGTTTTGATCGAAAAGCTAAGGATCGTGTGAATCATTACAATCTATGAAAATTGTCCTGCCTCTGTGCTCGTGGTTTTCGCGATACGCTGCTGCCTTAAAATATATCCTTACATTAGGTACTGCTATGGCCGCAGCGTGTTGCATAAAGCAGTAGGTATACGTCACTTATGCCACTGACAGCTAGCAGCAGTGCGAATGTACTACCACTGCTGACACTTGTTAAAAGTTTTACTCGACTGAAATTAGCATGGCTTCGAAGTAGATTTCATAATTGTTAAAATATCATATTTGAGCTGTCCAGCAAGGCACCGCAAAATTTTTATTCAACTTTAACATCATCGAAACATATATTGTATATAGGGCTTATCAAGTGCTTACAAAGAAATAGCATCATATTTGAGCTGTCCAGCATGGCTCCGCCAAATTTGGGTGCAAATTTGAATTCATCTGTATATTCACGTATTCGATTTTGTTTGCAAAGGTCAATAACCTATTAATGAGGTGTGCGTGTCCAGTATAGCTCCTTTTCATGGCTTCAACAGTTCTATGAGCATCTCCAGTACGACTCCGCGTTTTGTGTGTATTCAATTTAAATGTCAAGGATATAAGCATGGCTTCGGCTAGTCTATATCAACGTCAATATCTGCTATTTGAGCGTGTACAGTACAGCTCTGCCAAATTTTGTTCAACTTTACAATCATCCATACGAGCGTCATTTTGTTTGGTTTCTTCACATATTGTAGAGTCCTAATTTTTAAACCAAAATTACATTTAGCAAATTAGCAATGGCATGGCGAAACATCTGGGAGGCGCCTCATCGATGGATCCTCAACAACAGAATTCATTTAAGTTGTCAACACTCCCGCAATAGCCGAGGTGCTAGCGTGCTGCTCTGTGGTAACGCTTCTCACAGAGTGAGCTGTCAGTTAATGCTGACAGAATGGACTTCATGTTCCAGTAGGGCCGACTGTCCGGGCAAATAATAGCAAACCAGTCCCCAAGGGTCTACAAAAATTACATTTTTATAAAAGGCAAACAACCCAAATTAAATAAGAAGAAAGAAAGATTAAATTTATACAGGAAATATGTATGCACAGAATATGTGTAAGAGCGGTTGACCCTTTCAGACTTAAAATTAAAAATAAAACAGGGTTTTTCTGTAGAAACAGTATCCGAGCGACCAACAATTTTACTTACATATCTGTGGGGCAGACGTTGAAGAGGAGGGGCGCTGCCTGTTGACAAAAAAAAATATTGTGGGGCGAAAAAAATAATATTAACAACATTTGCCTTTGACAAATATAAATTATTTTTCATTTTTAACTGTTAAATAAATTAGTTATTTTCGATTTGAATTAAAATGCTTGATAAGGCTGAGTTTTGTTCCTGATCCTCACATGGAAGAAAATTTTGCCAGTGCTACAAAATTTGCTGAAGATATGGTTATACCAGCAAACGTTAAAGAAATAAGAAAAAAGAAGCGAATCGAACTTTTTGAATCACAAAATGATGAGTGATGTCAATATTGCCACAAAACAAAAGCCTCGTACACCAATTTTTGAATCGATTGGTGTTCTTTTATTTTTACTAACGAGGAGGTACGAAATGTTGGAGCAAGTTTCAGAAGATTTTTGATTCCTTTCTGGCGATCTTCTTAGCACAATGAACGCCGATAGAAAACTCGCTTTTGGATTTACGACTCTAAGAATCCAATCTAAATGTTAAAATTGCGATCATAGTTTTTGTAACATTGCCAAAGACGACAATTTCTTGTGAACGAAATTTCAGAAAATTGAAGTTAATAAAAAATTACCTATGATCTAAAATGTGTCAAAAGAGGTTTTTAAATGTGGCTGTTTTGTAAAGCGAAAAAGAAATGCAGGATTGCTTGTCATTTTGAGAATATTATAAACTAAATAGTGGCGAAAAAAGCACAAAAAGTCCATCTGGAAAATCTTGCAAATATTTCTATTAAACTGATTCCCCTCAATGTTTTTAAATGTACTTTACTCGCTAAAAATTAATATCAACTAATAGTTTTATGTGCAGTAAATATTATTTACTATTCCTCTCATGATCAATTGTTGCTCAACTTAGCTCAGTCAGTTGATAGACCATATCAAAATAATTAAAGTTCAATAAAGTTATGTTGAGAATTTTATGGATCAGGGGCGCAAATTTATACGTTTGCTTCAGGTGCCAAAACGAGTTGTTGTCTCTGCTCGAAGAAATTGAGGGAAGAAATGAACTCTTAACCCCTTCCCCTACTATTTGTTTTTAGAATCTTTTCGTAACCGCTTAGAAATTTAATCGCTCCTTCACTAACTTATATGCCCCATAAAGTAACAAAAACAATGTCACTGCAAATCCTGTGTACTAGTGTACGTGAGGAGGGGTGCCAGTTTTAATAGACAACTCATTCCGGTCAATTCAAAAATATAAAATTTTATTTATTTCTTGTACTAATTCAGTTCTTACATCTAATATCACAGTAATTCACTAATTCAGACTTAATACTACTTTAAAATTAAATAAAACTTAACCATGCCTACGTGTGGGATAGGATAATTTCCAATGTTGTCAGAATTAAGTTCTGGATTTATTATCGCAAAGTTAACCTCTGGTAATATATCTGGACTTGCCTAGATTCTTAATTGTTTAGGATTAACTCCTTTGTAAAATTGCTTGAGTTAACCTCATTTTGTGCAATACTTACGATTAACTCCTAGTCGAAATACTTTGAGTCAACCTCAATTTGTGCATTATTTAGGATCAACTCCTATAGGTAATAATTTAAGTCAACCTCAAATGTTCAAAAATTAACTTCTGTTTAAGGATTGAGTCAACCTCAAGTATTTTGGATAGGCAGAATTAACTTCAGTTTTTAAGATTGTGTCAACCTCAAGCTATGGATTTAAAATTAACTTCTGATTTGTATTGGGATTTTCCTCAGAACAGACTCCAAGGCTTAATGTCAAATTTTATGACAAGGTGAAGATGTTAGTACACGGAGATACGTGTATTTTAGGTAAATTTTCCGTGGTTTATTTGATTTTGATTAGTTTCTAATAAGGTTTTGTTCCTTTTATCTTTTGAAAATCATCCAGGGACTTCTGTGATGTTTATAGGAGGAAAAAGTAGCATGGAAGCAGATTAATAATTAGATAAGTTGATTCATCTTTGAATTTGATTCACTCTGGTTTTTTTGTTTATTGTTAGGAATTCATAGAACAGAATGCATCAAGGAATTTGTAGTTCGGTGCTGGACCGAACAGTCACTTCTTCACCAAATGTGGAAAAATTAGGACTGTTTATAATGACTGGATACTTTATAACACTAGAAATTTGTCATAAGTAAATGCTGACTGTAATATACCATAACCATGTACATATATACTCTACTTCAAAATTGATTGACATGAAGTAAAATTAATGTTTTTTTAAAAATTAGAAAATAAAAACAAAACTTAAAAACTATTCCTGTATTTGTTCTTCAATTTCGAATTTGTTTTAAAGTACATATAGGTATAGCAAACTTTCGAATGCCTTGTTGAACCCTCCTGATAAAAAACACATTTTCCGTTCGTGTTTCGAATTAAAAATGATATGATGCAAAAAATAATATAAAAATCTTTACAAAAAAGTGAATGTTTTTGAAGCCAGGAGAATGCCAAATTTGCAACGCGTCATGTCAATGTTTATAAGTTGTGGGACATTCCTGAGTATTTTTAATTCATAACTCTCCTCTGCCCAGATGGCCTCGTTGCTAATGAGCTTTATTGTGTTAGGCTTTTAGGTTATGCAGTAAAGTACTTTTCAATTTCAATTCAATTTCATAGTTCTCCTTCCACCGCAGTCGCAACTTTCGTCCAGAATAAATACGTAGTTAAACACATGTGGTAACGTTAACGTGGAAGTCACCGGACCAAAAACTACGGGGCCTTCAGCCTAGCGCCCGATCGTTCCTATGTCCCAACATACTCGCTTCAATAGTTCCATAACAGTACCGAATACAGATTTACATTTGCAGGACGTATTTTTGAATGTCATATATAGATATAATGGAGTAGATTTGAAACTAAATATAGAATTAGATCTGGGTTCCTTCAGATATTTTAAATCAGGCAAATTCTTCAAAATAAGATTTTTAAAGAGTAAAAGTTAGTTCATTATAATTTTTGCAAAGTACTATTTTATAATGACACTACTGCCCATACAACTAATATTTTATTCTCTTTATCCTACAGATTAATAGTAGGCCGTCTACTTTTAGTACATCCGAAGATACGAGTAGGTATATCCTACATATTCAATCAAATTATATGCTAAAAGTCAAAACAATAAACACGTATTCAGAATAAGTACATTTAATGGATATGTGTAGTACATTATATGTGACTAATAAAATTCGTAATGTATACCACACGCGATGTATCCGATTTCACTGCTTTTATGATGTAAAATAATAGAAGGAATTACTCATGTAATATTGAAGTGGGACTCAAAATTGTACATTTCAAAAGACAATTCCTTAACGAGTTCTGAAATTCCATTAGAAAATGAGTGTTTGTTTCACCTGCCGATGTACGTCAAAGGCGAAATTTCCCAATGGACTGAATATGGAGACAATTAGAATTATTGAAAATGGAATTCCCACTACAAAAAGGTTCTGAGGCCTTTACCAAAACCTTTGTATCCTCAATACCTACCTAGTCAGAGGAACACATATTTTGATTCGAGAATGTAGCAAATAGCAATGCATAAATCAAGGATGAAACAACGAGAACCTTCCAAGCATTGTTTCAATTAGACAAAAGCAGGCCCGATAAATTGTTTTATGTCGTAAGTGAAATAAAGACAAATTTGCAGTGTTGTGTAATATTCTGTAGTACTCGTATATGTATGCACAAAACTCCCAACTCCACAATCTCTGTGCAATAGCTATAACGAAGGGCTTCTTTTCGAGGTCGGCAAATTCCATGTGGCGTGACCACTCCTCAACTCGACATAACATTCTAGTAAAGAAAATTAATGGCAAATTGTCTGCTCGTATATCACACCAAATAGCTCTTGTTGTCCTCCACATCAGAGCAGATCTGTAGGACGAACATTTGTCATATTTTATATTTGTAATACGCAGAGATAAGTACAAACAATCCAGAAATGATTCTGCTTTTATCTTTTGGATAACCTGATTTTGATCTGAAATTCGTTTTCTCTGTACAACTGAAGCAGAGTACTATCCTCAATCCGGTTCTATTATATTTCATAGTGTCATAGGGCAAAGCGTGACACAACTTGACATTGTGTAGCTAGCAATAAGGAAAACAAAGTTGCGTTATCATAATTCAGCAATTTGCGCGTAACTTGCGTTTTCTCTACATCCAATATCTGTTATTCAAGGGAATGTCTTTACTTTAAAAGTTTTCGCGTGGAAATGAAAACGAGGTCCTGCGTAACAGCTGCTGTTGCTCGCCCATTGTAATGAGACAAAAACTTCTACCATTAAGTTTTTATTGTTAATGGCGGAAGTCTTAAATGCGCTTCGCCCACAGGAAATATGGTGCCTGCTCCATCATGGCCGTTGAAAGTATTTTTAAAAACACATTCCTTCTGAGTGTGCAGTGGGACGCGAATTGGCTTTATGCGCAGAAAAAGTTTCCTTTAACGTGAGAACTTTTGATTGGGAACAAAAGACAAAAAATGCACATAAATTATGTGTATATACAGGTGGATCTAAACTTAGAGCTAGAGTTAAAGTTTTATCACCAGGAAAACTATAACACTTGTCGAATAAAAAGGCTTTAATCCTGTTTTTACAGCCAAACTTGAGATTAGTTGCACGTAAAACGACTTAGTTATTTCAGGTAGTAGAAAAAGTATAGTAAGATATATGAACACATAAGAAAATTACTGCACAGAAAGGTAGAATTACGAGAATTTTAGCAGTAATAAAGCCTGAGTATGTTTTGTTTGAGTAAGTATATAAAATAAAACATATTGCCGTCACATATTTCTAACCTTAAATTCAAAGGGCAAGCGTACCGTCTAGAGGATTCTATATTTTTATGGTTGGGTTATAGTTCTTTGAATACTTTGTTTGACTGTTGGTAGGTTTAATAGTATTATAAAAATTATGCTCTACAGGCACTTTGTTATAGACTCTATCACAAGCTTTTGTAACACAATTATTGGTTTGATACAAAATTGCTCTGGTCGAGCAGTAGACGGGAGCAGTTCTATTTTAGAACGTGTAATCGCCCTCCAATTATATTATTCAGCCGACAACCATTTGCAAAAGAAGGAATTTTATTTACTTGTTTCTTACTTACTATAGCTTTTCTCCGCTATTAGAGAAAAGTTCAGGATTCGGAGGGGTTTGAATGCTCACTTTCGTATATGCCACGAAAATCGATCCAGAACTCTCTAATGAAGCGGACGTCAATTCCTTTATTCACCACAGATCATTTGGGACCTTATTAGTCGTTAACTTCTTCAAAAATAAAATGGCTCTCACCTAATAACGACGGTATCTATTGGCACCCAGGATGGACAGTCAAAAGCATGGATTTGGTTGGCATCAGCTGACGATTGTCACCGAGTATTGAGTATAGCCAACTGTAGGCACTCGAAGTTGGTTTATGTTTTCCGTCGCGTTGAAATCACGGGCGTTGCGCCGGGAAGCGGGTTAGGACTCCCCTGGGTAATATTGCGCATTGGCTGGTGTTGTGCCGAATACTTTTATGGGGAGGCAGTACGAACATCGACTAATGTTCTGTCCTCTCACTTTGTGAGCTTCTAAGAGGTGCTCGGTGTTGTATACAGCTGCAGAGGCCAACGAAGAGAGGAGGATCTGTGAAACTAACAAGTGATCAGGTGCTATGCTAGGGCTCATTCTCCAGAATCTGGGCTCGCAGCTGTTCGGTCCGTAAGAAGGTTCGGCTCAGGTGTCCTCTTCCCGATAGCCCATTTAATTAACCTGGGTTGTCGGAAGAGATTTCCAAGGAATTCTCCCTGTCGTACGTGGCGTATACTTCGACAATCGATTCCTCTGCGCAAGGGGTTGTTAAAATGTTTGGTAGTCATATCCCATCCCGCAGGGGATAGTTCTTCTGCATAGAAGGAAGTGGAAATATAAGGGGATTACCATTCAGAGTCACTTGCATTTCCGATAACGACTCTGGATCCAGGCGCGTATACAAGGGGAGGGTCACGGGGGTCATGACCTCCCCCAAAGCACCACCTCACCTTCGCGGTAAATTGAATGTGGCGCTCGGCTGTAGAGTGAGTTGTAAAAGTTTAACAGGACGATTTTCGTATGGTACGGACACAATGTGTAGTTGACGCCAGCGATTAAATCTGGTGCTCTAACGCATTTTTCTAATCTGCGCCGACAGCCAGCGCTGGTTTTCGCATTTGTTTGTCTTCTTTTGAGTAGTAATAGTGGAGTCTGGATTGGGTATAATAGTCATTCGTTCATAGGTCTTCGTCTTTGAAACGTGTACGATTTTCTTGGAATTTTCTTGTGTTTTATATTAGCTGTGTTCTTTTGTGTCCGTAGAACAGAGCAGAACAAAATATACACAAAAGAACGTCTCATATATTTTCATAGAAGATGTATAAATGAAGCGAACAATACAAATAGTTCGCTTCAATCGACAAAACAATTAGTTCTCTCCAGTATATGGGAGTTCTAGAACAAGGTACACAAAAGAACACAGCTATAGTGTCGAAAAGTCATCTATCATAGTAGTAAGTAATTTTGGAATACTAAATATTTATTTTAGTGTTTGATTATTTAGAAAAAGGTAAAAAAGGTGGGGAGCTCGCAACAGAAGCATACAAACTTACTTAACGAATTTTGATTTAGGGTTCTTCCAGTAGAACCCTAGTTCTATGCAATCATCCATTATTTTTCGTAGCGACACTAATTCAAGCCTGAGTTGTTCAACGTTTGTAGGGAAGCATTATATTCTTGCAACGGTCCAAACGAATTGGTGGATTGATTCTGGTGGTTCATTCTTTCGGAGAAGGGCACTAGCATTCAGTTTTCTTAGAGAGATTTGACATTTTTTCTCTAGATTTTTCATGCATTACTGGTGGCCGACCATAGTTCGAAAGAGTTTTATATTGATTCAGGTGCCTTGGCTGGTTTTGGTCGCTAAAGATATTTATGAGCGTTGGCAATTATACATTTTGTTCTTAGAAATTTACTTGAATATTTTTCTTTCGAATTTTGGTGACTGAAAACCGCTAAAATTGATTCTGTACTTTCGTATTAATTCAAGTAGTGTTGTTTAATTTAACTTCACGTGTACTTTTAATTTGTAGGAAAGGATAAACTTGCTATATTAGTTAGCGATGGAGGTAGATATAGTAGCGAAAGTGTAAAGTGGAAGACTGATAAGACTATTGAAAGCTTTTCTCAGAAGAAAGCAAGATCAGTTAACTTCCTATCAGAAGAAATAGTCAATAACATATCTTGTAACTCGAAGTGCTAGCTCGCTCTCAGTCAATTACTTCACCCGTGATAAAATCGCTTGCATCTATGTTTACAATCTCTGCACAAGACGGCGTATCTGATTATGAGTCCTTGATGTCCATCCAGAGATCGACATTGATGTGGATAATATTGTCGATAGGTTTTCCAAATCAAACCGAAAATTGAATTTTGTGATATAACGTAAATATGATTAAAAAAAAAATTTAAAAGTAACTTCTTCTGACTTTTTCCTCCCTCTCGAAGATTTTAGTTGTGACCCCCGCTAAGCTGTAGATCTGGATACGCGCCTGTCTCGATCGTACACAGTTCTGAGGTTACGAGAGATTAAGGCCTATATAACCCGATTATTGACCCTGTGGCACTTCAAATCTTCAAGATATTTAAAAAGTGCTATGAATTTTTCGCCCCGTAGTGCACAAGATCTTCGGGATATTAGAAAAAGTGTGACATATCTGTGACTCATTTAAGAATCGTACGTAATGTTCAAAATGTTGGAAAAGTGTGATATAGCTGTGACTTTTCAACACCCTAGTATATAAAGCCTTCATAACCGTAGAGAAATTATGACGCATCTTCCAGATATCGACTCCCTATGAGGTATACCGTTAGTAATATCAAAACAATTGTAATATATCGGTAACTTATTAACAATTTGCCGTATACGATCTTCGTGATATTGGCGAAACTCTAGTATATCTTCGAGTAATTGGCTTCTTATGATTATGATTGTTAAGATATGAGGCAATGATCATACCCCGCCGATAATAGTTCTTTAGAGAAACAAAAAAAAATCTAATATATAGGGAAAGTTTATCTCAGGGTCGTTTTCCGTTCCGACCACGACTCCAGTGTATGAAATCTGTAAAAAAATAACGCAAAAATCTTTTATACTAAGAAGTCGCTTAGCTGATAGTCGCCGTAGCGAGTCAGAATGAAAACCCGTTGGTCGATCCCGTTTTCGGTATAGGGCCAATAGAGATTACTCTAGAATGGACTTTCGATTTATCTTTTCCCTGAATCTCTCTTGTTGTCGAAGTCTAATTTACACTTTAATTTATTCAACAGAATTTCACTTAACAATTTCGTTTTGAGTTCAATAAAGAAATACTTCAGCTACCACCCACATTCCGGTATGCTCGGTCTGACGCACTGACTTATAACAATGGACTGTGAGATTTGCTATTTCATGTAGCACAAATATTGTGATTCTGTATATCACCGTTAGAGTACCCTTTAAAACTTTTACTACAGAGAAAAACATGGAAAACTCAACCAATCAGATAAACTTTTACACCCGAAAATTGAATTAAACTAAAAAAATATATTTTCTTGTGTCCAAGTAATATTTTAATCGCTTGGAATTAAACTCATTCCGACTTTAATTTTCAGATGCTATTCTTAACTGAATCCTGCGTATGGGCAAAAGAGACGAATTATGGTAAACACTATCTTTACCTCATTCTTTCTGTGGTTATTGCATCTCTAGAAAACATAAAAACATCAAATAGCATAAGAAAACGTTTTGTTAGAAATATTTTGTGTCGGTAGCTCCAACTCTGCCATTGGGCGAAAGAGAAAACTGTAAAACTTCTGTCATTCTTTCCTATAGGAAAATAGCAATACACTTAGTCAATTGTTATAAGTCAGTGATCTGACTTCTCAACTTTCACTGTCTTGCGTCACTTGCTGTGTCGAAAAAAAGGCTCCAGCGGTCGTTCGTCTATCTTGGGTTCGGGCAAGTGGTCTGCCATGTCGCATCGATCGTGAGTCCGAAAATGAAGTATGTCACCATATCTTGTGGTTTTTTGGTAGTCCTAACTCGGGCGTGCTGCCATAATAATCTTCTTGTTTGTCATCAGAAGCTTGGCCGCTTCTTTC
>CAWUPM010000823.1:0-104525 GCA_963924295.1 Dioctria rufipes
CCTAGCTTTCAGATGCAGAAAACCGGATCCGGATCGGATCCGGATTTTTCGAGTTAAGCTTGTTTTTGTAAGTTGTCGGAAAAATGTCGGATTAAAGGTGCCATATGAATGACGTCATAACTAGATACTAGCTGTCAGTTCTTGACCGTTTATGGCTCGCTGCACGCGCATGAGTACTAGCTTTCTGATGCAAAAAACCGAATCCGGATCGGATCCGGATTTTTTGAGTTAAGCCTGTTTTTGTAAGTTGTCGGAAAAATGTCGGATTAAAGGTGCCATATGAATGACGTCATAACTAAGATACTAGCTGTCAGTTCTTGACCTTTTATGGCTCGCTGCACGCGCATGAGTACTAGCTTTCAGATGCAAAAAACCGGATCCGGATCGGATCCGGATTTTTTGAGTTAAGCCTGTTTTTGTAAGTTGTCGGAAAAATGTGGGATTAAAGGTGCCATATGAATGACGTCATAACTAAGATACTAGCTGTCAGTTCTTGACCGTTTATGGCTCGCTGCACGCGCATGAGTACTAGCTTTCTGATGCAAAAAACCGAATCCGGATCGGATCCGGATTTTTTGAGTTAAGCCTGTTTTTGTAAGTTGTCGGAAAAATGTCGGATTAAAGGTGCCATATGAATGACGTCATAGCTAAGATACTAGCTGTCAGTTCTTGACCGTTTATCGCTCGCTGCACGCGCATGTGTACTAGCTTTCAGATGCAAAAAACCGGATCCGGATCGGATCCGGATTTTTTGAGTTAAGCCTGTTTTGTAAGTTGTCGGAAAAATGTCGGATTAAAGGTGCCATATGAATGACGTCATAACTAAGATACTAGCTGTCAGTTCTTGACCGTTTATGGCTCGCTGCACGCGCATGAGTACTAGCTTTCTGATGCAAAAAACCGAATCCGGATCGGATCCGGATTTTTGAGTTAAGCCTGTTTTTGTAAGTTGTCGGAAAAATGTCGGATTAAAGGTGCCATATGAATGACGTCATAACTAAGATACTAGCTTTCTGTTCTTAACCGTTTATGGCTCGCTGCACGCGCATGAGTACTAGCTTTCAGATGCAAAAAACCGGATCCGGATCGGATCTGGATTTTTTGAGTTAAGCCTGTTTTTGTAAGTTGTCGGAAAAATGTCGGATTAAAGGTGCCATATGAATGACGTCATAACTAAGATACTAGCTGTCAGTTCTTGACCGTTTATTGCTCGCTGCACGCGCATGAGTACTAGCTTTCTGATGCAAAAAACCGAATCCGGATCGGATCCGGATTTTTTGAGTTAAGCCTGTTTTTGTAAGTTGTCGGAAAAATGTCGGATTAAAGGTGCCATATGAATGACGTCATAACTAAGATACTAGCTGTCAGTTCTTGACCGTTTATGGCTCGCTGCACGCGCATGAGTACTAGCTTTCAGATGCAAAAAACCGGATCCGGATCGGATCCGGATTTTTTGAGTTAAGCCTGTTTTTGTAAGTTGTCGGAAAAATGTCGGATTAAAGGTGCCATATGAATGACGTCATAACTAAGATACTAGCTGTCAGTTCTTGACCGTTTATGGCTCGCTGCACGCGCATGAGTACTAGCTTTCTGATGCAAAAACCCGAATCCGGATCGGATCGGGATTTTTTGAGTTAAGCCTGTTTTTGTAAGTTGTCGGAAAAATGTCGGATTAAAGGTGCCTATGAATGACGTCATAACTAAGATACTAGCTGTCAGTTCTTGACCGTTTACGGCTCGCTGCACGCGCATGAGTACTAGCTTTCAGATGCAAAAAACCGGATCCGGATCGGATCCGGATTTTTTGAGTTAAGCCTGGTTTTGTAAGTTGTCGGAAAATGTCGGATTAAAGGTGCCATATGAATGACGTCATAACTAAGATACTAGCTGTCAGTTCTTGACCGTTTATGGCTCGCTGCACGCGCATGAGTACTAGCTTTCTGATGCAAAAAACCGAATCCGGATCGGATCCGGATTTTTTGAGTTAAGCCTGTTTTTGTAAGTTGTCGGAAAAATGTCGGATTAAAGGTGCCATATGAATGACGTCATAACTAAGATACTAGCTGTCAGTTCTTGACCGTTTATGGCTCGCTGCACGCGCATGAGTACTAGCTTTCAGATGCAAAAAACCGGATCAGGATCGGATCCGAATTTTTTGAGTTAAGCCTGTTTTTGTAAGTTGTCGGAAAAATGTCGGATTAAAGGTGCCATATGAATGACGTCATAACTAAGATACTAGCTGTCAGTTTTTGACCATTTATACCTCGTTGCACGCGCTTGAGTACTAGCTTTCAGATGCAAAAAACCGGATCCGGATCGGATCCGGATTTTTTGAGTTAAGCCTGTTTTTGTAAGTTGTCGGAAAAATGTCGGATTAAAGGTGCCATATGAATGACGTCATAACTAAGATACTAGCTGTCAGTTCTTGACCGTTTATGGCTCGCTGCACGCGCATGAGTACTAGCTTTCTGATGCAAAAAACCGAATCCGGATCGGATCCGGATTTTTTGAGTTAAGCCTATTTTTGTAAGTTGTCGGAAAAATGTCGGATTAAAGGTGCCATATGAATGACGTCATAACTAAGATACTAGCTGTCAGTTCTTGACCGTTTATGGCTCGCTGCACGCGCATGAGTACTAGCTTTCAGATGCAAAAAACCGGATCCGGATCGGATCCGGATTTTTTGAGTTAAGCCTGTTTTTGTAAGTTGTCGGAAAAATGTCGGATTAAAGGTGCATATGAATGACGTCATAACTAAGATACTAGCTGTCAGTTCTTGACCGTTTATGGCTCGCTGCACGCGCATGAGTACTAGCTTTCTGATGCAAAAAACCGAATCCGGATCGGATCCGGATTTTTTGAGTTAAGCCTGTTTTTGTAAGTTGTCGGAAAAATGTCGGATTAAAGGTGCCATATGAATGACGTCATAACTAAGATACTAGCTGTCAGTTCTTGACCGTTTATGGCTCGCTGCACGCGCATGAGTACTAGCTTTCAGATGCAAAAAACCGGATCCGGATCGGATCCGGATTTTTTGAGTTAAGCCTGTTTTTGTAAGTTGTCGGAAAAATTTCGGATTAAAGGTGCCATATGAATGACGTCATAACTAAGATACTAGCTGTCAGTTCTTGACCGTTTATGGCTCGCTGCACGCGCATGAGTACTAGCTTTCAGATGCAAAAAACCGGATCCGGATCGGATCCGGATTTTTTGAGTTAAGCCTGTTTTTGTAAGTTGTCGGAAAAATGTCGGATTAAAGGTGCCATATGAATGACGTCATAACTAAGATACTAGCTGTCAGTTCTTGACCGTTTATGGCTCGCTGCACGCGCATGAGTACTAGCTTTCTGATGCAAAAACCCGAATCCGGATCGGATCGGATTTTTTGAGTTAAGCCTGTTTTTGTAAGTTGTCGGAAAAATGTCGGATTAAAGGTGCCTATGAATGACGTCATAACTAAGATACTAGCTGTCAGTTCTTGACCGTTTACGGCTCGCTGCACGCGCATGAGTACTAGCTTTCAGATGCAAAAAACCGGATCCGGATCGGATCCGGATTTTTTGAGTTAAGCCTGGTTTTGTAAGTTGTCGGAAAAATGTCGGATTAAAGGTGCCATATGAATGACGTCATAACTAAGATACTAGCTGTCAGTTCTTGACCGTTTATGGCTCGCTGCACGCGCATGAGTACTAGCTTTCTGATGCAAAAACCGAATCCGGATCGGATCCGGATTTTTTGAGTTAAGCCTGTTTTTGTAAGTTGTCGGAAAAAATGTCGGATTAAAGGTGCCATATGAATGACGTCATAACTAAGATACTAGCTGTCAGTTCTTGACCGTTTATGGCTCGCTGCACGCGCATGAGTACTAGCTTTCAGATGCAAAAAACCGGATCAGGATCGGATCCGAATTTTTTGAGTTAAGCCTGTTTTTTGTAAGTTGTCGGAAAAATGTCGGATTAAAGGTGCCATATGAATGACGTCATAACTAAGATACTAGCTGTCAGTTTTTGACCATTTATACCTCGCTGCACGCGCTTGAGTACTAGCTTTCAGATGCAAAAAACCGGATCCGGATCGGATCCGGATTTTTTGAGTTAAGCCTGTTTTTGTAAGTTGTCGGAAAAATGTCGGATTAAAGGTGCCATATGAATGACGTCATAACTAAGATACTAGCTGTCAGTTCTTGACCGTTTATGGCTCGCTGCACGCGCATGAGTACTAGCTTTCTGATGCAAAAAACCGAATCCGGATCGGATCCGGATTTTTTGAGTTAAGCCTGTTTTTGTAAGTTGTCGGAAAAATGTCGGATTAAAGGTGCCATATGAATGACGTCATAACTAAGATACTAGCTGTCAGTTTCTTGACCGTTTATGGCTCGCTGCACGCGCATGAGTACTAGCTTTCAGATGCAAAAAACCGGATCCGGATCGGATCCGGATTTTTTGAGTTAAGCCTGTTTTTGTAAGTTGTCGGAAAAATGTCGGATTAAAGGTGCCATATGAATGACGTCATAACTAAGATACTAGCTGTCAGTTCTTGACCGTTTATGGCTCGCTGCACGCGCATGAGTACTAGCTTTCTGATGCAAAAAACCGAATCCGGATCGGATCCGGATTTTTTGAGTTAAGCTGTTTTTGTAAGTTGTCGGAAAAATGTCGGATTAAAGGTGCCATATGAATGACGTCATAACTAAGATACTAGCTGTCAGTTCTTGACCGTTTATGGCTCGCTGCACGCGCATGAGTACTAGCTTTCAGATGCAAAAAACCGGATCCGGATCGGATCCGGATTTTTTGAGTTAAGCCTGTTTTTGTAAGTTGTCGGAAAAATGTCGGATTAAAGGTGCCATATGAATGACGTCATAACTAAGATACTAGTTGTCAGTTCTTGACCGTTCATGTCTCGCTGCACGCGCATGAGTACTAGCTTTCAGATGCAAAAAACCGGATCCGGATCGGATCCGGATTTTTTGAGTTAAGCCTGTTTTTGTAAGTTGTCGGAAAAATGTCGGATTAAAGGTGCCATATGAATGACGTCATAACTAAGATACTAGCTGTCAGTTCTTGACCGTTTATGGCTGGCTGCACGCGCATGAGTACTAGCTTTCTGATGCAAAAAACCGAATCCGGATCGGATCCGGATTTTTTGAGTTAAGCCTGTTTTTGTAAGTTGTCGGAAAAATGTCGGATTAAAGGTGCCATATGAATGACGTCATAACTAAGATACTAGCTGTCAGTTCTTGACCGTTTATGGCTCGCTGCACGCGCATGAGTACTAGCTTTCAGATGCAAAAAACCGGATCCGGATCGGATCCGGATTTTTTGAGTTAAGCCTGTTTTTGTAAGTTGTCGGAAAAATGTCGGATTAAAGGTGCCATATGAATGACGTCATAACTAAGATACTAGCTGTCAGTTCTTGACCGTTTATGGCTCGCTGCACGCGCATGAGTACTAGCTTTCTGATGCAAAAAACCGAATCCGGATCGGATCCGGATTTTTTGAGTTAAGCCTGTTTTTGTAAGTTGTCGGAAAAATGTCGGATTAAAGGTGCCATATGAATGACGTCATAACTAAGATACTAGCTTTCTGTTCTTAACCGTTTATGGCTCGCTGCACGCGCATGAGTACTAGCTTTCAGATGCAAAAAACCGGATCCGGATCGGATCTGGATTTTTTGAGTTAAGCCTGTTTTTGTAAGTTGTCGGAAAAATGTCGGATTAAAGGTGCCATATGAATGACGTCATAACTAAGATACTAGCTGTCAGTTCTTGACCGTTTATGGCTCGCTGCACGCGCATGAGTACTAGCTTTCTGATGCAAAAAACCGAATCCGGATCGGATCCGGATTTTTTGAGTTAAGCCTGTTTTTGTAAGTTGTCGGAAAAATGTCGGATTAAAGGTGCCATATGAATGACATCATAACTAAGATACTAGCTGTCAGTTCTTGACCGTTTATGGCTCGCTGCACGCGCATGAGTACTAGCTTTCAGATGCAAAAAACCGGATCCGGATCGGATCCGGATTTTTTGAGTTAAGCCTGTTTTTGTAAGTTGTCGGAAAAATGTCGGATTAAAGGTGCCATATGAATGACGTCATAACTAAGATACTAGCTGTCAGTTCTTGACCGTTTATGGCTCGCTGCACGCGCATGAGTACTAGCTTTCTGATGCAAAAACCCGAATCCGGATCGGATCGGGATTTTTTGAGTTAAGCCTGTTTTTGTAAGTTGTCGGAAAAATGTCGGATTAAAGGTGCCATATGAATGACGTCATAACTAAGATACTAGCTGTCAGCTTTTGACCATTTATACCTCGCTGCACGCGCTTGAGTACTAGCTTTCAGATGCAAAAAACCGGATCCGGATCGGATCCGGATTTTTTGAGTTAAGCCTGTTTTTGTAAGTTGTCGGAAAAATGTCGGATTAAAGGTGCCATATGAATGACGTCATAACTAAGATACTAGCTGTCAGTTCTTGACCGTTTATGGCTCGCTGCACGCGCATGAGTACTAGCTTTCTGATGCAAAAAACCGAATCCGGATCGGATCCGGATTTTTTGAGTTAAGCCTGTTTTTGTAAGTTGTCGGAAAAATGTCGGATTAAAGGTGCCATATGAATGACGTCATAACTAAGATACTAGCTGTCAGTTCTTGCGAAAAAAACCGGATCCGGATCGGATCCGGATTTTTTGAGTTAAGCCTGTTTTTGTAAGTTGTCGGAAAAATGTCGGATTAAAGGTGCCATATGAATGACGTCATAACTAAGATACTAGCTGTCAGTTCTTGACCGTTTATGGCTCGCTGCACGCGCATGAGTACTAGCTTTCTGATGCAAAAAACCGAATCCGGATCGGATCCGGATTTTTTGAGTTAAGCCTGTTTTTGTAAGTTGTCGGAAAAATGTCGGATTAAAGGTGCCATATGAATGACGTCATAACTAAGATACTAGGTGTCAGTTCTTGACCGTTTATGGCTCGCTGCACGCGCATGAGTACTAGCTTTCAGATGCAAAAAACCGGATCCGGATCGGATCCGGATTTTTTGAGTTAAGCCTGTTTTTGTAAGTTGTCGGAAAAATGTCGGATTAAATGTGCCTATGAATGACGTCATAACTAAGATACTAGCTGTCAGTTCTTGATCGTTTATGGCTCGCTGCACGCGCACGAGTACTAGCTTTCAGATGCAGAAAACCGGATCCGGATCGGATCCGGATTTTTCGAGTTAAGCTTGTTTTTGTAAGTTGTCGGAAAAATGTCGGATTAAAGGTGCCATATGAATGACGTCATAACTAAGATACTAGCTGTCAGTTCTTGACCGTTTATGGCTCGCTGCACGCGCATGAGTACTAGCTTTCAGATGCAAAAAACCGGATCCGGATCGGATCCGGATTTTTTGAGTTAAGCCTGTTTTTGTAAGTTGTCGGAAAAATGTCGGATTAAAGGTGCCCTATGAATGACGTCATAACTAAGATACTAGCTGTCAGTTCCTGACCGTTTATGGCTCGCTGCACGCGCATGGGTACTAGCTTTCAGATGTAAAAAACCGGATCCGGATCGGATCCGCATTTTTTGAGTTAAGCCTGTTTTTGTAAGTTGTCGGAAAAATGTCGGATTAAAGGTGCCATATGAATGACGTCATAACTAAGATACTAGCTTTCTGTTCTTAACCGTTTATGGCTCGCTGCACGCGCATGAGTACTAGCTTTCAGATGCAAAAAACCGGATCCGGATCGGATCCGGATTTTTTGAGTTAAGCCTGCTTTTGTAAGTTGTCGGAAAAATGTCGGATTAAAGGTGCCATATGAATGACGTCATAACTAAGATACTAGCTGTCAGTTCTTGACCGTTTATGGCTCGCTGCACGCGCACGAGTACTAGCTTTCAGATGCAGAAAACCGGATCCGGATCGGATCCGGATTTTTCGAGTTAAGCTTGTTTTTGTAAGTTGTCGGAAAAATGTCGGATTAAAGGTGCCATATGAATGACCTCATAACTAATATACTAGCTGTCAGTTCTTGACCGTTTATGGCTCGCTGCACGCGCATGAGTACTAGCTTTCAGATGCAAAAAACCGGATCCGGATCGGATCCGGATTTTTTGAGTTAAGCCTATTTTTGTAAGTTGTCGGAAAAATGTCGGATTAAAGGTGCCATATGAATGACGTCATAACTAAGATACTAGCTGTCAGTTCTTGACCGTTTATGTCTCGCTGCACGCGCATGGGTACTAGCTTTCAGATGCAAAAAACCGGATCCGGATCGGATCCGGATTTTTTGAGTTAAGCCTGTTTTTGTAAGTTGTCGGAAAAATGTCGGATTAAAGGTGCCATATGAATGACGTCATAACTAAGATACTAGCTGTCAGTTCTTGACCGTTTATGGCTCGCTGCACGCGCATGAGTACTAGCTTTCTGATGCAAAAAACCGAATCCGGATCGGATCCGGATTTTTTGAGTTAAGCCTGTTTTTGTAAGTTGTCGGAAAAATGTCGGATTAAAGGTGCCATATGAATGACGTCATAACTAAGATACTAGCTGTCAGTTCTTGACCTTTTATGGCTCGCTGCACGCGCATGAGTACTAGCTTTCAGATGCAAAAAACCGGATCCGGATCGGATCCGGATTTTTTGAGTTAAGCCTGTTTTTGTAAGTTGTCGGAAAAATGTGGGATTAAAGGTGCCATATGAATGACGTCATAACTAAGATACTAGCTGTCAGTTCTTGACCGTTTATGGCTCGCTGCACGCGCATGAGTACTAGCTTTCTGATGCAAAAAACCGAATCCGGATCGGATCCGGATTTTTTGAGTTAAGCCTGTTTTTGTAAGTTGTCGGAAAAATGTCGGATTAAAGGTGCCATATGAATGACGTCATAGCTAAGATACTAGCTGTCAGTTCTTGACCGTTTATCGCTCGCTGCACGCGCATGTGTACTAGCTTTCAGATGCAAAAAACCGGATCCGGATCGGATCCGGATTTTTTGAGTTAAGCCTGTTTTTGTAAGTTGTCGGAAAAATGTCGGATTAAAGGTGCCATATGAATGACGTCATAACTAAGATACTAGCTGTCAGTTCTTGACCGTTTATGGCTCGCTGCACGCGCATGAGTACTAGCTTTCTGATGCAAAAAACCGAATCCGGATCGGATCCGGATTTTTTGAGTTAAGCCTGTTTTTGTAAGTTGTCGGAAAAATGTCGGATTAAAGGTGCCATATGAATGACGTCATAACTAAGATACTAGCTTTCTGTTCTTAACCGTTTATGGCTCGCTGCACGCGCATGAGTACTAGCTTTCAGATGCAAAAAACCGGATCCGGATCGGATCTGGATTTTTTGAGTTAAGCCTGTTTTTGTAAGTTGTCGGAAAAATGTCGGATTAAAGGTGCCATATGAATGACGTCATAACTAAGATACTAGCTGTCAGTTCTTGACCGTTTATGGCTCGCTGCACGCGCATGAGTACTAGCTTTCTGATGCAAAAAACCGAATCCGGATCGGATCCGGATTTTTTGAGTTAAGCCTGTTTTTGTAAGTTGTCGGAAAAATGTCGGATTAAAGGTGCCATATGAATGACGTCATAACTAAGATACTAGCTTTCTGTTCTTAACCGTTTATGGCTCGCTGCACGCGCATGAGTACTAGCTTTCAGATGCAAAAAACCGGATCCGGATCGGATCTGGATTTTTTGAGTTAAGCCTGTTTTTGTAAGTTGTCGGAAAAATGTCGGATTAAAGGTGCCATATGAATGACGTCATAACTAAGATACTAGCTGTCAGTTCTTGACCGTTTATGGCTCGCTGCACGCGCATGAGTACTAGCTTTCTGATGCAAAAAACCGAATCCGGATCGGATCCGGATTTTTTGAGTTAAGCCTGTTTTTGTAAGTTGTCGGAAAAATGTCGGATTAAAGGTGCCATATGAATGACGTCATAACTAAGATACTAGCTGTCAGTTTTTGACCATTTATACCTCGCTGCACGCGCTTGAGTACTAGCTTTCAGATGCAAAAAACCGGATCCGGATCGGATCCGGATTTTTTGAGTTAAGCCTGTTTTTGTAAGTTGTCGGAAAAATGTCGGATTAAAGGTGCCATATGAATGACGTCATAACTAAGATACTAGCTGTCAGTTCTTGACCGTTTATGGCTCGCTGCACGCGCATGAGTACTAGCTTTCTGATGCAAAAAACCGAATCCGGATCGGATCCGGATTTTTTGAGTTAAGCCTGTTTTTGTAAGTTGTCGGAAAAATGTCGGATTAAAGGTGCCATATGAATGACGTCATAACTAAGATACTAGCTGTCAGTTCTTGACCGTTTATGGCTCGCTGCACGCGCATGAGTACTAGCTTTCAGATGCAAAAAACCGGATCCGGATCGGATCCGGATTTTTTGAGTTAAGCCTGTTTTTGTAAGTTGTCGGAAAAATGTCGGATTAAAGGTGCCATATGAATGACGTCATAACTAAGATACTAGCTGTCAGTTCTTGACCGTTTATGGCTCGCTGCACGCGCATGAGTACTAGCTTTCTGATGCAAAAAACCGAATCCGGATCGGATCCGGATTTTTTGAGTTAAGCCTGTTTTTGTAAGTTGTCGGAAAAATGTCGGATTAAAGGTGCCATATGAATGACGTCATAACTAAGATACTAGCTGTCAGTTCTTGACCGTTTATGGCTCGCTGCACGCGCATGAGTACTAGCTTTCAGATGCAAAAAACCGGATCCGGATCGGATCCGGATTTTTTGAGTTAAGCCTGTTTTTGTAAGTTGTCGGAAAAATGTCGGATTAAAGGTGCCATATGAATGACGTCATAACTAAGATACTAGTTGTCAGTTCTTGACCGTTCATGTCTCGCTGCACGCGCATGAGTACTAGCTTTCAGATGCAAAAAACCGGATCCGGATCGGATCCGGATTTTTTGAGTTAAGCCTGTTTTTGTAAGTTGTCGGAAAAATGTCGGATTAAAGGTGCCATATGAATGACGTCATAACTAAGATACTAGCTGTCAGTTCTTGACCGTTTATGGCTGGCTGCACGCGCATGAGTACTAGCTTTCTGATGCAAAAAACCGAATCCGGATCGGATCCGGATTTTTTGAGTTAAGCCTGTTTTTGTAAGTTGTCGGAAAAATGTCGGATTAAAGGTGCCATATGAATGACGTCATAACTAAGATACTAGCTGTCAGTTCTTGACCGTTTATGGCTCGCTGCACGCGCATGAGTACTAGCTTTCAGATGCAAAAAACCGGATCCGGATCGGATCCGGATTTTTTGAGTTAAGCCTGTTTTTGTAAGTTGTCGGAAAAATGTCGGATTAAAGGTGCCATATGAATGACGTCATAACTAAGATACTAGCTGTCAGTTCTTGACCGTTTATGGCTCGCTGCACGCGCATGAGTACTAGCTTTCTGATGCAAAAAACCGAATCCGGATCGGATCCGGATTTTTTGAGTTAAGCCTGTTTTTGTAAGTTGTCGGAAAAATGTCGGATTAAAGGTGCCATATGAATGACGTCATAACTAAGATACTAGCTTTCTGTTCTTAACCGTTTATGGCTCGCTGCACGCGCATGAGTACTAGCTTTCAGATGCAAAAAAACCGGATCCGGATCGGATCTGGATTTTTTGAGTTAAGCCTGTTTTTGTAAGTTGTCGGAAAAATGTCGGATTAAAGGTGCCATATGAATGACGTCATAACTAAGATACTAGCTGTCAGTTCTTGACCGTTTATGGCTCGCTGCACGCGCATGAGTACTAGCTTTCTGATGCAAAAAACCGAATCCGGATCGGATCCGGATTTTTTGAGTTAAGCCTGTTTTTGTAAGTTGTCGGAAAAATGTCGGATTAAAGGTGCCATATGAATGACATCATAACTAAGATACTAGCTGTCAGTTCTTGACCGTTTATGGCTCGCTGCACGCGCATGAGTACTAGCTTTCAGATGCAAAAAACCGGATCCGGATCGGATCCGGATTTTTTGAGTTAAGCCTGTTTTTGTAAGTTGTCGGAAAAATGTCGGATTAAAGGTGCCATATGAATGACGTCATAACTAAGATACTAGCTGTCAGTTCTTGACCGTTTATGGCTCGCTGCACGCGCATGAGTACTAGCTTTCTGATGCAAAAACCCGAATCCGGATCGGATCGGGATTTTTTGAGTTAAGCCTGTTTTTGTAAGTTGTCGGAAAAATGTCGGATTAAAGGTGCCATATGAATGACGTCATAACTAAGATACTAGCTGTCAGCTTTTGACCATTTATACCTCGCTGCACGCGCTTGAGTACTAGCTTTCAGATGCAAAAAACCGGATCCGGATCGGATCCGGATTTTTTGAGTTAAGCCTGTTTTTGTAAGTTGTCGGAAAAATGTCGGATTAAAGGTGCCATATGAATGACGTCATAACTAAGATACTAGCTGTCAGTTCTTGACCGTTTATGGCTCGCTGCACGCGCATGAGTACTAGCTTTCTGATGCAAAAAACCGAATCCGGATCGGATCCGGATTTTTTGAGTTAAGCCTGTTTTTGTAAGTTGTCGGAAAAATGTCGGATTAAAGGTGCCATATGAATGACGTCATAACTAAGATACTAGCTGTCAGTTCTTGACCGTTTATGGCTCGCTGCACGCGCATGAGTACTAGCTTTCAGATGCAAAAAACCGGATCCGGATCGGATCCGGATTTTTTGAGTTAAGCCTGTTTTTGTAAGTTGTCGGAAAAATGTCGGATTAAAGGTGCCATATGAATGACGTCATAACTAAGATACTAGCTGTCAGTTCTTGACCGTTTATGGCTCGCTGCACGCGCATGAGTACTAGCTTTCTGATGCAAAAAACCGAATCCGGATCGGATCCGGATTTTTTGAGTTAAGCCTATTTGTAAGTTGTCGGAAAAATGTCGGATTAAAGGTGCCATATGAATGACGTCATAACTAAGATACTAGCTGTCAGTTCTTGACCGTTTATGGCTCGCTGCACGCGCATGAGTACTAGCTTTCTGATGCAAAAAACCGAATCCGGATCGGATCCGGATTTTTTGAGTTAAGCCTGTTTTTGTAAGTTGTCGGAAAAATGTCGGATTAAAGGTGCCATATGAATGACGTCATAACTAAGATACTAGCTGTCAGTTCTTGACCGTTTATGGCTCGCTGCACGCGCATGAGTACTAGCTTTCAGATGCAAAAAACCGGATCCGGATCGGATCCGGATTTTTTGAGTTAAGCCTGTTTTTGTAAGTTGTCGGAAAAATGTCGGATTAAAGGTGCCATATGAATGACGTCATAACTAAGATACTAGCTGTCAGTTCTTGACCGTTTATGGCTCGCTGCACGCGCATGAGTACTAGCTTTCTGATGCAAAAAACCGAATCCGGATCGGATCCGGATTTTTTGAGTTAAGCCTGTTTTTGTAAGTTGTCGGAAAAATGTCGGATTAAAGGTGCCATATGAATGACGTCATAACTAAGATACTAGGTGTCAGTTCTTGACCGTTTATGGCTCGCTGCACGCGCATGAGTACTAGCTTTCAGATGCAAAAAAACCGGATCCGGATCGGATCCGGATTTTTTGAGTTAAGCCTGTTTTTGTAAGTTGTCGGAAAAATGTCGGATTAAATGTGCCTATGAATGACGTCATAACTAAGATACTAGCTGTCAGTTCTTGATCGTTTATGGCTCGCTGCACGCGCACGAGTACTAGCTTTCAGATGCAGAAAACCGGATCCGGATCGGATCCGGATTTTTCGAGTTAAGCTTGTTTTTGTAAGTTGTCGGAAAAATGTCGGATTAAAGGTGCCATATGAATGACGTCATAACTAAGATACTAGCTGTCAGTTCTTGACCGTTTATGGCTCGCTGCACGCGCATGAGTACTAGCTTTCAGATGCAAAAAACCGGATCCGGATCGGATCCGGATTTTTTGAGTTAAGCCTGTTTTTGTAAGTTGTCGGAAAAATGTCGGATTAAAGGTGCCCTATGAATGACGTCATAACTAAGATACTAGCTGTCAGTTCCTGACCGTTTATGGCTCGCTGCACGCGCATGGGTACTAGCTTTCAGATGTAAAAAACCGGATCCGGATCGGATCCGCATTTTTTGAGTTAAGCCTGTTTTTGTAAGTTGTCGGAAAAATGTCGGATTAAAGGTGCCATATGAATGACGTCATAACTAAGATACTAGCTTTCTGTTCTTAACCGTTTATGGCTCGCTGCACGCGCATGAGTACTAGCTTTCAGATGCAAAAAACCGGATCCGGATCGGATCCGGATTTTTTGAGTTAAGCCTGCTTTTGTAAGTTGTCGGAAAAATGTCGGATTAAAGGTGCCATATGAATGACGTCATAACTAAGATACTAGCTGTCAGTTCTTGACCGTTTATGGCTCGCTGCACGCGCACGAGTACTAGCTTTCAGATGCAGAAAACCGGATCCGGATCGGATCCGGATTTTTCGAGTTAAGCTTGTTTTTGTAAGTTGTCGGAAAAATGTCGGATTAAAGGTGCCATATGAATGACCTCATAACTAATATACTAGCTGTCAGTTCTTGACCGTTTATGGCTCGCTGCACGCGCATGAGTACTAGCTTTCAGATGCAAAAAACCGGATCCGGATCGGATCCGGATTTTTTGAGTTAAGCCTATTTTTGTAAGTTGTCGGAAAAATGTCGGATTAAAGGTGCCATATGAATGACGTCATAACTAAGATACTAGCTGTCAGTTCTTGACCGTTTATGTCTCGCTGCACGCGCATGGGTACTAGCTTTCAGATGCAAAAAACCGGATCCGGATCGGATCCGGATTTTTTGAGTTAAGCCTGTTTTTGTAAGTTGTCGGAAAAATGTCGGATTAAAGGTGCC
This sequence comes from Dioctria rufipes, assembly GCA_963924295.1. Classification (NCBI taxonomy): domain Eukaryota; kingdom Metazoa; phylum Arthropoda; class Insecta; order Diptera; family Asilidae; genus Dioctria; species Dioctria rufipes. The sequence goes on from CAWUPM010000823.1 coordinate 14,834, forward strand.
ATATGAATGACGTCATAACTAAGATACTAGCTGTCAGTTCTTGACCGTTTATGGCTCGCTGCACGCGCATGAGTACTAGCTTTCTGATGCAAAAAACCGAATCCGGATCGGATCCGGATTTTTTGAGTTAAGCCTGTTTTTGTAAGTTGTCGGAAAAATGTCGGATTAAAGGTGCCATATGAATGACGTCATAACTAAGATACTAGCTGTCAGTTCTTGACCGTTTATGGCTCGCTGCACGCGCATGAGTACTAGCTTTCTGATGCAAAAAACCGAATCCGGATCGGATCCGGATTTTTTGAGTTAAGCCTGTTTTTGTAAGTTGTCGGAAAAATGTCGGATTAAAGGTGCCATATGAATGACGTCATAACTAAGATACTAGCTGTCAGTTCTTGACCTTTTATGGCTCGCTGCACGCGCATGAGTACTAGCTTTCAGATGCAAAAAACCGGATCCGGATCGGATCCGGATTTTTTGAGTTAAGCCTGTTTTTGTAAGTTGTCGGAAAAATGTCGGATTAAAGGTGCCATATGAATGACGTCATAACTAAGATACTAGCTGTCAGTTCTTGACCGTTTATGGCTCGCTGCACGCGCATGAGTACTAGCTTTCTGATGCAAAAAACCGAATCCGGATCGGATCCGGATTTTTTGAGTTAAGCCTGTTTTTGTAAGTTGTCGGAAAAATGTCGGATTAAAGGTGCCATATGAATGACGTCATAGCTAAGATACTAGCTGTCAGTTCTTGACCGTTTATCGCTCGCTGCACGCGCATGTGTACTAGCTTTCAGATGAAAAAACCGGATCCGGATCGGATCCGGATTTTTTGAGTTAAGCCTGTTTTTGTAAGTTGTCGGAAAAATGTCGGATTAAAGGTGCCATATGAATGACGTCATAACTAAGATACTAGCTGTCAGTTCTTGACCGTTTATGGCTCGCTGCACGCGCATGAGTACTAGCTTTCTGATGCAAAAAACCGAATCCGGATCGGATCCGGATTTTTTGAGTTAAGCCTGTTTTTGTAAGTTGTCGGAAAAATGTCGGATTAAAGGTGCCATATGAATGACGTCATAACTAAGATACTAGCTGTCAGTTCTTGACCGTTTATGGCTCGCTGCACGCGCATGAGTACTAGCTTTCTGATGCAAAAAACCGAATCCGGATCGGATCCGGATTTTTTGAGTTAAGTCTGTTTTTGTAAGTTGTCGGAAAAATGTCGGATTAAAGGTGCCATATGAATGACGTCATAACTAAGATACTAGCTGTCAGTTCTTGACCGTTTATGGCTCGCTGCACGCGCATGAGTACTAGCTTTCAGATGCAAAAAACCGGATCCGGATCGGATCCGGATTTTTTGAGTTAAGCCTGTTTTTGTAAGTTGTCGGAAAAATGTCGGATTAAAGGTGCCATATGAATGACGTCATAACTAAGATACTAGCTGTCAGTTCTTGACCGTTTATGGCTCGCTGCACGCGCATGAGTACTAGCTTTCTGATGCAAAAACCCGAATCCGAATCGGATCCGGATTTTTTGAGTTAAGCCTGTTTTTGTAAGTTGTCGGAAAAATGTCGGATTAAAGGTGCCTATGAATGACGTCATAACTAAGATACTAGCTGTCAGTTCTTGACCGTTTACGGCTCGCTGCACGCGCATGAGTACTAGCTTTCAGATGCAAAAAACCGGATCCGGATCGGATCCGGATTTTTTGAGTTAAGCCTGTTTTTGTAAGTTGTCGGAAAAATGTCGGATTAAAGGTGCCATATGAATGACGTCATAACTAAGATACTAGCTGTCAGTTCTTGACCGTTTATGGCTCGCTGCACGCGCATGAGTACTAGCTTTCTGATGCAAAAAACCGAATCCGGATCGGATCCGGATTTTTTGAGTTAAGCCTGTTTTTGTAAGTTGTCGGAAAAATGTCGGATTAAAGGTGCCATATGAATGACGTCATAACTAAGATACTAGCTGTCAGTTCTTGACCGTTTATGGCTCGCTGCACGCGCATGAGTACTAGCTTTCAGATGCAAAAAACCGGATCCGGATCGGATCCGGATTTTTTGAGTTAAGCCTGTTTTTGTAAGTTGACGGAAAAATGTCGGATTAAAGGTGCCATATGAATGACGTCATAACTAAGATACTAGCTGTCATTTCTTGACCGTTTATGGCTCGCTGCACGCGCATGAGTACTAGCTTTCTGATGCAAAAACCCGAATCCGAATCGGATCCGGATTTTTTGAGTTAAGCCTGTTTTTGTAAGTTGTCGGAAAAATGTCGGATTAAAGGTGCCTATGAATGACGTCATAACTAAGATACTAGCTGTCAGTTCTTGACCGTTTACGGCTCGCTGCACGCGCATGAGTACTAGCTTTCAGATGCAAAAAACCGGATCCGGATCGGCTCCGGATTTTTTGAGTTAAGCCTGTTTTTGTAAGTTGTCGGAAAAATGTCGGATTAAAGGTGCCATATGAATGACGTCATAACTAAGATACTAGCTGTCAGTTCTTGACCGTTTATGGCTCGCTGCACGCGCATGAGTACTAGCTTTCTGATGCAAAAAACCGAATCCGGATCGGATCCGGATTTTTTGAGTTAAGCCTGTTTTTGTAAGTTGTCGGAAAAATGTCGGATTAAAGGTGCCATATGAATGACGTCATAACTAAGATACTAGCTGTCAGTTCTTGACCGTTTATGGCTCGCTGCACGCGCATGAGTACTAGCTTTCAGATGCAAAAAACCGGATCAGGATCGGATCCGAATTTTTTGAGTTAAGCCTGTTTTTGTAAGTTGTCGGAAAAATGTCGGATTAAAGGTGCCATATGAATGACGTCATAACTAAGATACTAGCTGTCAGTTTTTGACCATTTATACCTCGCTGCACGCGCTTGAGTACTAGCTTTCAGATGCAAAAAACCGGATCCGGATCGGATCCGGATTTTTTGAGTTAAGCCTGTTTTTGTAAGTTGTCGGAAAAATGTCGGATTAAAGGTGCCATATGAATGACGTCATAACTAAGATACTAGCTGTCAGTTCTTGACCGTTTATGGCTCGCTGCACGCGCATGAGTACTAGCTTTCTGATGCAAAAAACCGAATCCGGATCGGATCCGGATTTTTTGAGTTAAGCCTGTTTTTGTAAGTTGTCGGAAAAATGTCGGATTAAAGGTGCCATATGAATGACGTCATAACTAAGATACTAGCTGTCAGTTCTTGACCTTTTATGGCTCGCTGCACGCGCATGAGTACTAGCTTTCAGATGCAAAAAACCGGATCCGGATCGGATCCGGATTTTTTGAGTTAAGCCTGTTTTTGTAAGTTGTCGGAAAAATGTCGGATTAAAGGTGCCATATGAATGACGTCATAACTAAGATACTAGCTGTCAGTTCTTGACCGTTTATGGCTCGCTGCACGCGCATGAGCACTAGCTTTCTGATGCAAAAAACCGAATACGGATCGGATCCGGATTTTTTGAGTTAAGCCTGTTTTTGTAAGTTGTCGGAAAAATGTCGGATTAAAGGTGCCATATGAATGACGTCATAACTAAGATATTAGCTGTCAGTTCTTGACCGTTTATGGCTCGCTGCACGCGCATGAGTACTAGCTTTCTGATGCAAAAAACCGAATCCGGATCGGATCCGGATTTTTTGAGTTAAGCCTGTTTTTGTAAGTTGTCGGAAAAATGTCGGATTAAAGGTGCCATATGAATGACGTCATAACTAAGATACTAGCTGTCAGTTCTTGACCGTTTATGGCTCGCTGCACGCGCATGAGTACTAGCTTTCTGATGCAAAAAACCGAATCCGGATCGGATCCGGATTTTTTGAGTTAAGCCTGTTTTTGTAAGTTGTCGGAAAAATGTCGGATTAAATGTGCCAAGTGAATGACGTCATAACTAAGATACTAGCTGTCAGTTCTTGACCGTTTATGGCTCGCTGCACGCGCATGAGTACTAGCTTTCTGATGCAAAAAACCGAATCCGGATCGGATCCGGATTTTTTGAGTTAAGCCTGTTTTTGTAAGTTGTCGGAAAAATGTCGGATTAAAGGTGCCATATGAATGACGTCATAACTAAGATACTAGCTGTCAGTTCTTGACCTTTTATGGCTCGCTGCACGCGCATGAGTACTAGCTTTCAGATGCAAAAAACCGGATCCGGATTTTTTGAGTTAAGCCTGTTTTTGTAAGTTGTCGGAAAAATGTCGGATTAAAGGTGCCATATGAATGACGTCATAACTAAGATACTAGCTGTCAGTTCTTGACCGTTTATGGCTCGCTGCACGCGCATGAGTACTAGCTTTCTGATGCAAAAAACCGAATCCGGATCGGATCCGGATTTTTTGAGTTAAGCCTGTTTTTGTAAGTTGTCGGAAAAATGTCGGATTAAAGGTGCCATATGAATGACGTCATAGCTAAGATACTAGCTGTCAGTTTTTGACCGTTTATCGCTCGCTGCACGCGCATGTGTACTAGCTTTCAGATGCAAAAAACCGGATCCGGATCGGATCCGGATTTTTTGAGTTAAGCCTGTTTTTGTAAGTTGTCGGAAAAATGTCGGATTAAAGGTGCCATATGAATGACGTCATAACTAAGATACTAGCTGTCAGTTCTTGACCGTTTATGGCTCGCTGCACGCGCATGAGTACTAGCTTTCTGATGCAAAAAACCGAATCCGGATCGGATCCGGATTTTTTGAGTTAAGCCTGTTTTTGTAAGTTGTCGGAAAAATGTCGGATTAAAGGTGCCATATGAATGACGTCATAACTAAGATACTAGCTGTCAGTTCTTGACCGTTTATGGCTCGCTGCACGCGCATGAGTACTAGCTTTCTGATGCAAAAACCCGAATCCGAATCGGATCCGGATTTTTTGAGTTAAGCCTGTTTTTGTAAGTTGTCGGAAAAATGTCGGATTAAAGGTGCCTATGAATGACGTCATAACTAAGATACTAGCTGTCAGTTCTTGACCGTTTACGGCTCGCTGCACGCGCATGAGTACTAGCTTTCAGATGCAAAAAACCGGATCCGGATTTTTTGAGTTAAGCCTGTTTTTGTAAGTTGTCGGAAAAATGTCGGATTAAAGGTGCCATATGAATGACGTCATAACTAAGATACTAGCTGTCAGTTCTTGACCGTTTATGGCTCGCTGCACGCGCATGAGTACTAGCTTTCAGATGTAAAAAACCGGATCCGGATCGGATCCGCATTTTTTGAGTTAAGCCTGTTTTTGTAAGTTGTCGGAAAAATGTCGGATTAAAGGTGCCATATGAATGACGTCATAACTAAGATACTAGCTTTCTGTTCTTAACCGTTTATGGCTCGCTGCACGCGCATGAGTACTAGCTTTCAGATGCAAAAAACCGGATCCGGATCGGATCCGGATTTTTTGAGTTAAGCCTGCTTTTGTAAGTTGTCGGAAAAATGTCGGATTAAAGGTGCCATATGAATGACGTCATAACTAAGATACTAGCTGTCAGTTCTTGACCGTTTATGGCTCGCTGCACGCGCACGAGTACTAGCTTTCAGATGCAGAAAACCGGATCCGGATCGGATCCGGATTTTTCGAGTTAAGCTTGTTTTTGTAAGTTGTCGGAAAAATGTCGGATTAAAGGTGCCATATGAATGACCTCATAACTAAGATACTAGCTGTCAGTTCTTGACCGTTTATGGCTCGCTGCACGCGCATGAGTACTAGCTTTCAGATGCAAAAAACCGGATCCGGATCGGATCCGGATTTTTTGAGTTAAGCCTGTTTTTGTAAGTTGTCGGAAAAATGTCGGATTAAAGGTGCCATATGAATGACGTCATAACTAAGATACTAGCTGTCAGTTCTTGACCGTTTATGTCTCGCTGCACGCGCATGGGTACTAGCTTTCAGATGCAAAAAACCGGATCCGGATCGGATCCGGATTTTTTGAGTTAAGCCTGTTTTTGTAAGTTGTCGGAAAAATGTCGGATTAAAGGTGCCATATGAATGACGTCATAACTAAGATACTAGCTGTCAGTTCTTGACCGTTTATGGCTCGCTGCACGCGCATGAGTACTAGCTTTCTGATGCAAAAAACCGAATCCGGATCGGATCCGGATTATTTGAGTTAAGCCTGTTTTTGTAAGTTGTCGGAAAAATGTCGGATTAAAGGTGCCATATGAATGACGTCATAACTAAGATACTAGCTGTCAGTTCTTGACCGTTTATGGCTCGCTGCACGCGCATGAGTACTAGCTTTCTGATGCAAAAAACCGAATCCGGATCGGATCCGGATTTTTTGAGTTAAGCCTGTTTTTGTAAGTTGTCGGAAAAATGTCGGATTAAAGGTGCCATATGAATGACGTCATAACTAAGATACTAGCTGTCAGTTCTTGACCTTTTATGGCTCGCTGCACGCGCATGAGTACTAGCTTTCAGATGCAAAAAACCGGATCCGGATCGGATCCGGATTTTTTGAGTTAAGCCTGTTTTTGTAAGTTGTCGGAAAAATGTCGGATTAAAGGTGCCATATGAATGACGTCATAACTAAGATACTAGCTGTCAGTTCTTGACCGTTTATGGCTCGCTGCACGCGCATGAGTACTAGCTTTCTGATGCAAAAAACCGAATCCGGATCGGATCCGGATTTTTTGAGTTAAGCCTGTTTTTGTAAGTTGTCGGAAAAATGTCGGATTAAAGGTGCCATATGAATGACGTCATAGCTAAGATACTAGCTGTCAGTTCTTGACCGTTTATCGCTCGCTGCACGCGCATGTGTACTAGCTTTCAGATGAAAAAACCGGATCCGGATCGGATCCGGATTTTTTGAGTTAAGCCTGTTTTTGTAAGTTGTCGGAAAAATGTCGGATTAAAGGTGCCATATGAATGACGTCATAACTAAGATACTAGCTGTCAGTTCTTGACCGTTTATGGCTCGCTGCACGCGCATGAGTACTAGCTTTCTGATGCAAAAAACCGAATCCGGATCGGATCCGGATTTTTTGAGTTAAGCCTGTTTTTGTAAGTTGTCGGAAAAATGTCGGATTAAAGGTGCCATATGAATGACGTCATAACTAAGATACTAGCTGTCAGTTCTTGACCGTTTATGGCTCGCTGCACGCGCATGAGTACTAGCTTTCTGATGCAAAAAACCGAATCCGGATCGGATCCGGATTTTTTGAGTTAAGTCTGTTTTTGTAAGTTGTCGGAAAAATGTCGGATTAAAGGTGCCATATGAATGACGTCATAACTAAGATACTAGCTGTCAGTTCTTGACCGTTTATGGCTCGCTGCACGCGCATGAGTACTAGCTTTCAGATGCAAAAAACCGGATCCGGATCGGATCCGGATTTTTTGAGTTAAGCCTGTTTTTGTAAGTTGTCGGAAAAATGTCGGATTAAAGGTGCCATATGAATGACGTCATAACTAAGATACTAGCTGTCAGTTCTTGACCGTTTATGGCTCGCTGCACGCGCATGAGTACTAGCTTTCTGATGCAAAAACCCGAATCCGAATCGGATCCGGATTTTTTGAGTTAAGCCTGTTTTTGTAAGTTGTCGGAAAAATGTCGGATTAAAGGTGCCTATGAATGACGTCATAACTAAGATACTAGCTGTCAGTTCTTGACCGTTTACGGCTCGCTGCACGCGCATGAGTACTAGCTTTCAGATGCAAAAAACCGGATCCGGATCGGATCCGGATTTTTTGAGTTAAGCCTGTTTTTGTAAGTTGTCGGAAAAATGTCGGATTAAAGGTGCCATATGAATGACGTCATAACTAAGATACTAGCTGTTAGTTCTTGACCGTTTATGGCTCGCTGCACGCGCATGAGTACTAGCTTTCAGATGCAAAAAACCGGATCAGGATCGGATCCGAATTTTTTGAGTTAAGCCTGTTTTTGTAAGTTGTCGGAAAAATGTCGGATTAAAGGTGCCATATGAATGACGTCATAACTAAGATACTAGCTGTCAGTTCTTGACCTTTTATGGCTCGCTGCACGCGCATGAGTACTAGCTTTCAGATGCAAAAAACCGGATCCGGATAGGATCCGGATTTTTTGAGTTAAGCCTGTTTTTGTAAGTTGTCGGAAAAATGTCGGATTAAAGGTGCCATATGAATGACGTCATAACTAAGATACTAGCTGTCAGTTCTTGACCGTTTATGGCTCGCTGCACGCGCATGAGCACTAGCTTTCTGATGCAAAAAACCGAATCCGGATCGGATCCGGATTTTTTGAGTTAAGCCTGTTTTTGTAAGTTGTCGGAAAAATGTCGGATTAAAGGTGCCATATGAATGACGTCATAACTAAGATACTAGCTGTCAGTTCTTGACCGTTTATGGCTCGCTGCACGCGCATGAGTACTAGCTTTCTGATGCAAAAAACCGAATCCGGATCGGATCCGGATTTTTTGAGTTAAGCCTGTTTTTGTAAGTTGTCGGAAAAATGTCGGATTAAAGGTGCCATATGAATGACGTCATAACTAAGATACTAGCTGTCAGTTCTTGACCGTTTATGGCTCGCTGCACGCGCATGAGTACTAGCTTTCTGATGCAAAAAACCGAATCCGGATCGGATCCGGATTTTTTGAGTTAAGCCTGTTTTTGTAAGTTGTCGGAAAAATGTCGGATTAAAGGTGCCATATGAATGACGTCATAACTAAGATACTAGCTGTCAGTTCTTGACCGTTTATGGCTCGCTGCACGCGCATGAGTACTAGCTTTCTGATGCAAAAAACCGAATCCGGATCGGATCCGGATTTTTTGAGTTAAGCCTGTTTTTGTAAGTTGTCGGAAAAATGTCGGATTAAAGGTGCCATATGAATGACGTCATAACTAAGATACTAGCTGTCAGTTCTTGACCTTTTATGGCTCGCTGCACGCGCATAAGTACTAGCTTTCAGATGCAAAAAACCGGATCCGGATCGGATCCGGATTTTTTGAGTTAAGCCTGTTTTTGTAAGTTGTCGGAAAAATGTCGGATTAAAGGTGCCATATGAATGACGTCATAACTAAGATACTAGCTGTCAGTTCTTGACCGTTTATGGCTCGCTGCACGCGCATGAGTACTAGCTTTCTGATGCAAAAAACCGAATCCGGATCGGATCCGGATTTTTTGAGTTAAGCCTGTTTTTGTAAGTTGTCGGAAAAATGTCGGATTAAAGGTGCCATATGAATGACGTCATAGCTAAGATACTAGCTGTCAGTTCTTGACCGTTTATCGCTCGCTGCACGCGCATGTGTACTAGCTTTCAGATGCAAAAAACCGGATCCGGATCGGATCCGGATTTTTTGAGTTAAGCCTGTTTTTTGTAAGTTGTCGGAAAAATGTCGGATTAAAGGTGCCATATGAATGACGTCATAACTAAGATACTAGCTGTCAGTTCTTGACCGTTTATGGCTCGCTGCACGCGCATGAGTACTAGCTTTCTGATGCAAAAAACCGAATCCGGATCGGATCCGGATTTTTTGAGTTAAGCCTGTTTTTGTAAGTTGTCGGAAAAATGTCGGATTAAAGGTGCCATATGAATGACGTCATAACTAAGATACTAGCTGTCAGTTCTTGACCGTTTATGGCTCGCTGCACGCGCATGAGTACTAGCTTTCTGATGCAAAAAAACCGAATCCGGATCGGATCCGGATTTTTTGAGTTAAGCCTGTTTTTGTAAGTTGTCGGAAAAATGTCGGATTAAAGGTGCCATATGAATGACGTCATAACTAAGATACTAGCTGTCAGTTCTTGACCGTTTATGGCTCGCTGCACGCGCATGAGTACTAGCTTTCAGATGCAAAAAACCGGATCCGGATCGGATCCGGATTTTTTGAGTTAAGCCTGTTTTTGTAAGTTGTCGGAAAAATGTCGGATTAAAGGTGCCATATGAATGACGTCATAACTAAGATACTAGCTGTCAGTTCTTGACCGTTTATGGCTCGCTGCACGCGCATGAGTACTAGCTTTCTGATGCAAAAACCCGAATCCGAATCGGATCCGGATTTTTTGAGTTAAGCCTGTTTCTGTAAGTTGTCGGAAAAATGTCGGATTAAAGGTGCCTATGAATGACGTCATAACTAAGATACTAGCTGTCAGTTCTTGACCGTTTACGGCTCGCTGCACGCGCATGAGTACTAGCTTTCAGATGCAAAAAACCGGATCCGGATCGGATCCGGATTTTTTGAGTTAAGCCTGTTTTTGTAAGTTGTCGGAAAAATGTCGGATTAAAGGTGCCATATGAATGACGTCATAACTAAGATACTAGCTGTCAGTTCTTGACCGTTTATGGCTCGCTGCACGCGCATGAGTACTAGCTTTCTGATGCAAAAAACCGAATCCGGATCGGATCCGGATTTTTTGAGTTAAGCCTGTTTTTGTAAGTTGTCGGAAAAATGTCGGATTAAAGGTGCCATATGAATGACGTCATAACTAAGATACTAGCTGTCAGTTCTTGACCGTTTATGGCTCGCTGCATGCGCATGAGTACTAGCTTTCAGATGCAAAAAACCGGATCAGGATCGGATCCGAATTTTTTGAGTTAAGCCTGTTTTTGTAAGTTGTCGGAAAAATGTCGGATTAAAGGTGCCATATGAATGACGTCATAACTAAGATACTAGCTGTCAGTTTTTGACCATTTATACCTCGCTGCACGCGCTTGAGTACTAGCTTTCAGATGCAAAAAACCGGATCCGGATCGGATCCGGATTTTTTGAGTTAAGCCTGTTTTTGTAAGTTGTCGGAAAAATGTCGGATTAAAGGTGCCATATGAATGACGTCATAACTAAGATACTAGCTGTCAGTTCTTGACCGTTTATGGCTCGCTGCACGCGCATGAGTACTAGCTTTCTGATGCAAAAAACCGAATCCGGATCGGATCCGGATTTTTTGAGTTAAGCCTGTTTTTGTAAGTTGTCGGAAAAATGTCGGATTAAAGGTGCCATATGAATGACGTCATAACTAAGATACTAGCTGTCAGTTCTTGACCTTTTATGGCTCGCTGCACGCGCATGAGTACTAGCTTTCAGATGCAAAAAACCGGATCCGGATCGGATCCGGATTTTTTGAGTTAAGCCTGTTTTTGTAAGTTGTCGGAAAAATGTCGGATTAAAGGTGCCATATGAATGACGTCATAACTAAGATACTAGCTGTCAGTTCTTGACCGTTTATGGCTCGCTGCACGCGCATGAGCACTAGCTTTCTGATGCAAAAAACCGAATCCGGATCGGATCCGGATTTTTTGAGTTAAGCCTGTTTTTGTAAGTTGTCGGAAAAATGTCGGATTAAAGGTGCCATATGAATGACGTCATAACTAAGATACTAGCTGTCAGTTCTTGACCGTTTATGGCTCGCTGCACGCGCATGAGTACTAGCTTTCTGATGCAAAAAACCGAATCCGGATCGGATCCGGATTTTTTTGAGTTAAGCCTGTTTTTGTAAGTTGTCGGAAAAATGTCGGATTAAAGGTGCCATATGAATGACGTCATAACTAAGATACTAGCTGTCAGTTCTTGACCGTTTATGTGGCTCGCTGCACGCGCATGAGTACTAGCTTTCTGATGCAAAAAACCGAATCCGGATCGGATCCGGATTTTTTTAGTTAAGCCTGTTTTTGTAAGTTGTCGGAAAAATGTCGGATTAAAGGTGCCATATGAATGACGTCATAACTAAGATACTAGCTGTCAGTTCTTGACCGTTTATGGCTCGCTGCACGCGCATGAGTACTAGCTTTCTGATGCAAAAAACCGAATCCGGATCGGATCCGGATTTTTTGAGTTAAGCCTGTTTTTGTAAGTTGTCGGAAAAATGTCGGATTAAAGGTGCCATATGAATGACGTCATAACTAAGATACTAGCTGTCAGTTCTTGACCTTTTATGGCTCGCTGCACGCGCATGAGTACTAGCTTTCAGATGAAAAAAACCGGATCCGGATCGGATCCGGATTTTTTTAGTTAAGCCTGTTTTTGTAAGTTGTCGGAAAAATGTCGGATTAAAGGTGCCATATGAATGACGTCATAACTAAGATACTAGCTGTCAGTTCTTGACCGTTTATGGCTCGCTGCACGCGCATGAGTACTAGCTTTCTGATGCAAAAAATCGAATCCGGATCGGATCCGGATTTTTTGAGTTAAGCCTGTTTTTTGTAAGTTGTCGGAAAAATGTCGGATTAAAGGTGCCATATGAATGACGTCATAGCTAAGATACTAGCTGTCAGTTCTTGACCGTTTATCGCTCGCTGCACGCGCATGTGTACTAGCTTTCAGATGCAAAAAACCGGATCCGGATCGGATCCGGATTTTTTGAGTTAAGCCTGTTTTTGTAAGTTGTCGGAAAAATGTCGGATTAAAGGTGCCATATGAATGACGTCATAACTAAGATACTAGCTGTCAGTTCTTGACCGTTTATGGCTCGCTGCACGCGCATGAGTACTAGCTTTCTGATGCAAAAAACCGAATCCGGATCGGATCCGGATTTTTTGAGTTAAGCCTGTTTTTGTAAGTTGTCGGAAAAATGTCGGATTAAAGGTGCCATATGAATGACGTCATAACTAAGATACTAGCTGTCAGTTCTTGACCGTTTATGGCTCGCTGCACGCGCATGAGTACTAGCTTTCTGATGCAAAAACCCGAATCCGAATGGGATCCGGATTTTTTGAGTTAAGCCTGTTTTTGTAAGTTGTCGGAAAAATGTCGGATTAAAGGTGCCTATGAATGACGTCATAACTAAGATACTAGCTGTCAGTTCTTGACCGTTTACGGCTCGCTGCACGCGCATGAGTACTAGCTTTCAGATGCAAAAAACCGGATCCGGATTTTTTGAGTTAAGCCTGTTTTTGTAAGTTGTCGGAAAAAATGTCGGATTAAAGGTGCCATATGAATGACGTCATAACTGAGATACTAGCTGTCAGTTCTTGACCTTTTATGGCTCGCTGCACGCGCATGAGTACTAGCTTTCTGATGGCAAAAAACCGAATCCGGATCGGATTCGGATTTTTTGAGTTAAGCCTGTTTTTGTAAGTTGTCGGGAAAAATGTCGGATTAAAGGTGCCATATGAATGACGTCATAACTAAGATACTAGCTGTCAGTTCTTGACCGTTTATGGCTCGCTGCACGCGCATGAGTACTAGCTTTCAGATGCAAAAAACCGGATCAGGATCGGATCCGGATTTTTTGAGTTAAGCCTGTTTTTGTAAGTTGTCGGAAAAATGTCGGATTAAAGGTGCCATATGAATGACGTCATAACTAAGATACTAGCTGTCAGTTCTTGACCGTTTATGGCTCGCTGCACGCGCATGAGTACTAGCTTTCTGATGCAAAAACCCGAATCCGAATCGGATCCGGATTTTTTGAGTTAAGCCTGTTTTTGTAAGTTGTCGGAAAAATGTCGGATTAAAGGTGCCTATGAATGACGTCATAACTAAGATACTAGCTGTCAGTTCTTGACCGTTTACGGCTCGCTGCACGCGCATGAGTACTAGCTTTCAGATGCAAAAAACCGGATACGGATCGGATTCGGATTTTTTGAGTTAAGCCTGTTTTTGTAAGTTGTCGGAAAAATGTCGGATTAAAGGTGCCATATGAATGACGTCATAACTAAGATACTAGCTGTCAGTTCTTGACCGTTTATGGCTCGCTGCACGCGCATGAGTACTAGCTTTCTGATGCAAAAAACCGAATCCGGATCGGATCCGGATTTTTTGAGTTAAGCCTGTTTTTGTAAGTTGTCGGAAAAATGTCGGATTAAAGGTGCCATATGAATGACGTCATAACTAAGATACTAGCTGTCAGTTCTTGACCGTTTATGGCTCGCTGCACGCGCATGAGTACTAGCTTTCTGATGCAAAAAACCGAATCCGGATCGGATCCGGATTTTTTGAGTTAAGCCTGTTTTTGTAAGTTGTCGGAAAAATGTCGGATTAAAGGTGCCATATGAATGACGTCATAACTAAGATACTAGCTGTCAGTTTTTGACCATTTATACCTCGCTGCACGCGCTTGAGTACTAGCTTTCAGATGCAAAAAACCGGATCGGATCGGATCCGGATTTTTTTGAGTTAAGCCTGTTTTTGTAAGTTGTCGGAAAAATGTCGGATTAAAGGTGCCATATGAATGACGTCATAACTAAGATACTAGCTGTCAGTTCTTGACCGTTTATGGCTCGCTGCACGCGCATGAGTACTAGCTTTCTGATGCAAAAAACCGAATCCGGATCGGATCCGGATTTTTTGAGTTAAGCCTGTTTTTGTAAGTTGTCGGAAAAATGTCGGATTAAAGGTGCCATATGAATGACGTCATAACTAAGATACTAGCTGTCAGTTCTTGACCTTTTATGGCTCGCTGCACGCGCATGAGTACTAGCTTTCAGATGCAAAAAACCGGATCCGGATCGGATCCGGATTTTTTGAGTTAAGCCTGTTTTTGTAAGTTGTCGGAAAAATGTCGGATTAAAGGTGCCATATGAATGACGTCATAACTAAGATACTAGCTGTCAGTTCTGACCGTTTATGGCTCGCTGCACGCGCATGAGCACTAGCTTTCTGATGCAAAAAACCGAATCCGGATCGGATCCGGATTTTTTGAGTTAAGCCTGTTTTTGTAAGTTGTCGGAAAATGTCGGATTAAAGGTGCCATATGAATGACGTCATAACTAAGATACTAGCTGTCAGTTCTTGACCGTTTATGGCTCGCTGCACGCGCATGAGTACTAGCTTTCTGATGCAAAAAACCGAATCCGGATCGGATCCGGATTTTTTGAGTTAAGCCTGTTTTTGTAAGTTGTCGGAAAAATGTCGGATTAAAGGTGCCATATGAATGACGTCATAACTAAGATACTAGCTGTCAGTTCTTGACCGTTTATGGCTCGCCTGCACGCGCATGAGTACTAGCTTTCTGATGCAAAAAACCGAATCCGGATCGGATCCGGATTTTTTTAGTTAAGCCTGTTTTTGTAAGTTGTCGGAAAAATGTCGGATTAAAGGTGCCATATGAATGACGTCATAACTAAGATACTAGCTGTCAGTTCTTGACCGTTTATGGCTCGCTGCACGCGCATGAGTACTAGCTTTCTGATGCAAAAAACCGAATCCGGATCGGATCCGGATTTTTTGAGTTAAGCCTGTTTTTGTAAGTTGTCGGAAAAATGTCGGATTAAAGGTGCCATATGAATGACGTCATAACTAAGATACTAGCTGTCAGTTCTTGACCTTTTATGGCTCGCTGCACGCGCATGAGTACTAGCTTTCAGATGAAAAAAACCGGATCCGGATCGGATCCGGATTTTTTGAGTTAAGCCTGTTTTTTGTAAGTTGTCGGAAAAATGTCGGATTAAAGGTGCCATATGAATGACGTCATAACTAAGATACTAGCTGTCAGTTCTTGACCGTTTATGGCTCGCTGCACGCGCATGAGTACTAGCTTTCTGATGCAAAAAATCGAATCCGGATCGGATCCGGATTTTTTGAGTTAAGCCTGTTTTTGTAAGTTGTCGGAAAAATGTCGGATTAAAGGTGCCATATGAATGACGTCATAGCTAAGATACTAGCTGTCAGTTCTTGACCGTTTATCGCTCGCTGCACGCGCATGTGTACTAGCTTTCAGATGCAAAAAACCGGATCCGGATCGGATCCGGATTTTTTGAGTTAAGCCTGTTTTTGTAAGTTGTCGGAAAAATGTCGGATTAAAGGTGCCATATGAATGACGTCATAACTAAGATACTAGCTGTCAGTTCTTGACCGTTTATGGCTCGCTGCACGCGCATGAGTACTAGCTTTCTGATGCAAAAAACCGAATCCGGATCGGATCCGGATTTTTTGAGTTAAGCCTGTTTTTGTAAGTTGTCGGAAAAATGTCGGATTAAAGGTGCCATATGAATGACGTCATAACTAAGATACTAGCTGTCAGTTCTTGACCGTTTATGGCTCGCTGCACGCGCATGAGTACTAGCTTTCTGATGCAAAAACCCGAATCCGAATGGGATCCGGATTTTTTGAGTTAAGCCTGTTTTTGTAAGTTGTCGGAAAAATGTCGGATTAAAGGTGCCTATGAATGACGTCATAACTAAGATACTAGCTGTCAGTTCTTGACCGTTTACGGCTCGCTGCACGCGCATGAGTACTAGCTTTCAGATGCAAAAAACCGGATCCGGATTTTTTGAGTTAAGCCTGTTTTTGTAAGTTGTCGGAAAAATGTCGGATTAAAGGTGCCATATGAATGACGTCATAACTGAGATACTAGCTGTCAGTTCTTGACCTTTTATGGCTCGCTGCACGCGCATGAGTACTAGCTTTCTGATGCAAAAAACCGAATCCGGATCGGATTCGGATTTTTTGAGTTAAGCCTGTTTTTGTAAGTTGTCGGAAAAATGTCGGATTAAAGGTGCCATATGAATGACGTCATAACTAAGATACTAGCTGTCAGTTCTTGACCGTTTATGGCTCGCTGCACGCGCATGAGTACTAGCTTTCAGATGCAAAAAACCGGATCAGGATCGGATCCGGATTTTTTGAGTTAAGCCTGTTTTTGTAAGTTGTCGGAAAAATGTCGGATTAAAGGTGCCATATGAATGACGTCATAACTAAGATACTAGCTGTCAGTTCTTGACCGTTTATGGCTCGCTGCACGCGCATGAGTACTAGCTTTCTGATGCAAAAACCCGAATCCGAATCGGATCCGGATTTTTTGAGTTAAGCCTGTTTTTGTAAGTTGTCGGAAAAATGTCGGATTAAAGGTGCCTATGAATGACGTCATAACTAAGATACTAGCTGTCAGTTCTTGACCGTTTACGGCTCGCTGCACGCGCATGAGTACTAGCTTTCAGATGCAAAAAACCGGATACGGATCGGATTCGGATTTTTTGAGTTAAGCCTGTTTTTGTAAGTTGTCGGAAAAATGTCGGATTAAAGGTGCCATATGAATGACGTCATAACTAAGATACTAGCTGTCAGTTCTTGACCGTTTATGGCTCGCTGCACGCGCATGAGTACTAGCTTTCTGATGCAAAAAACCGAATCCGGATCGGATCCGGATTTTTTGAGTTAAGCCTGTTTTTGTAAGTTGTCGGAAAAATGTCGGATTAAAGGTGCCATATGAATGACGTCATAACTAAGATACTAGCTGTCAGTTCTTGACCGTTTATGGCTCGCTGCACGCGCATGAGTACTAGCTTTCTGATGCAAAAAACCGAATCCGGATCGGATCCGGATTTTTTGAGTTAAGCCTGTTTTTGTAAGTTGTCGGAAAAATGTCGGATTAAAGGTGCCATATGAATGACGTCATAACTAAGATACTAGCTGTCAGTTCTTGACCGTTTATGGCTCGCTGCACGCGCATGAGTACTAGCTTTCAGATGCAAAAAACCGGATCCGGATCGGATCCGGATTTTTTGAGTTAAGCCTGTTTTTGTAAGTTGTCGGAAAAATGTCGGATTAAAGGTGCCATATGAATGACGTCATAACTAAGATACTAGCTGTCAGTTCTTGACCGTTTATGGCTCGCTGCACGCGCATGAGTACTAGCTTTCTGATGCAAAAAACCGAATCCGGATCGGATCCGGATTTTTTGAGTTAAGCCTGTTTTTGTAAGTTGTCGGAAAAATGTCGGATTAAAGGTGCCATATGAATGACGTCATAACTAAGATACTAGCTGTCAGTTCTTGACCGTTTATGGCTCGCTGCACGCGCATGAGTACTAGCTTTCTGATGCAAAAAACCGAATCCGTATCGGATCCGGATTTTTTGAGTTAAGCCTGTTTTTGTAAGTTGTCGGAAAAATGTCGGATTAAAGGTGCCTATGAATGACGTCATAACTAAGATACTAGCTGTCAGTTCTTGACCGTTTACGGCTCGCTGCACGCGCATGAGTACTAGCTTTCAGATGCAAAAAACCGGATCCGGATTTTTTGAGTTAAGCCTGTTTTTGTAAGTTGTCGGAAAAATGTCGGATTAAAGGTGCCATATGAATGACGTCATAACTAAGATACTAGCTGTCAGTTCTTGACCTTTTATGGCTCGCTGCACGCGCATGAGTACTAGCTTTCTGATGCAAAAAGCCGAATCCGGATCGGATTCGGATTTTTTGAGTTAAGCCTGTTTTTGTAAGTTGTCGGAAAAATGTCGGATTAAAGGTGCCATATGAATGACGTCATAACTAAGATACTAGCTGTCAGTTCTTGACCGTTTATGGCTCGCTGCACGCGCATGAGTACTAGCTTTCAGATGCAAAAAACCGGATCAGGATCGGATCCGGATTTTTTGAGTTAAGCCTGTTTTTGTAAGTTGTCGGAAAAATGTCGGATTAAAGGTGCCATATGAATGACGTCATAACTAAGATACTAGCTGTCAGTTCTTGACCGTTTATGGCTCGCTGCACGCGCATGAGTACTAGCTTTCTGATGCAAAAACCCGAATCCGAATCGGATCCGGATTTTTTGAGTTAAGCCTGTTTTTGTAAGTTGTCGGAAAAATGTCGGATTAAAGGTGCCTATGAATGACGTCATAACTAAGATACTAGCTGTCAGTTCTTGACCGTTTACGGCTCGCTGCACGCGCATGAGTACTAGCTTTCAGATGCAAAAAACCGGATCCGGATCGGATCCGGATTTTTTGAGTTAAGCCTGTTTTTGTAAGTTGTCGGAAAAATGTCGGATTAAAGGTGCCATATGAATGACGTCATAACTAAGATACTAGCTGTCAGTTCTTGACCGTTTATGGCTCGCTGCACGCGCATGAGTACTAGCTTTCTGATGCAAAAAACCGAATCCGGATCGGATCCGGATTTTTTGAGTTAAGCCTGTTTTTGTAAGTTGTCGGAAAAATGTCGGATTAAAGGTGCCATATGAATGACGTCATAACTAAGATACTAGCTGTCAGTTCTTGACCGTTTATGGCTCGCTGCACGCGCATGAGTACTAGCTTTCTGATGCAAAAAACCGAATCCGGATCGGATCCGGATTTTTTGAGTTAAGCCTGTTTTTGTAAGTTGTCGGAAAAATGTCGGATTAAAGGTGCCATATGAATGACGTCATAACTAAGATACTAGCTGTCAGTTCTTGACCGTTTATGGCTCGCTGCACGCGCATGAGTACTAGCTTTCAGATGCAAAAAACCGGATCCGGATCGGATCCGGATTTTTTGAGTTAAGCCTGTTTTTGTAAGTTGTCGGAAAAATGTCGGATTAAAGGTGCCATATGAATGACGTCATAACTAAGATACTAGCTGTCAGTTCTTGACCGTTTATGGCTCGCTGCACGCGCATGAGTACTAGCTTTCTGATGCAAAAAACCGAATCCGGATCGGATCCGGATTTTTTGAGTTACGCCTGTTTTTGTAAGTTGTCGGAAAAATGTCGGATTAAAGGTGCCATATGAATGACGTCATAACTAAGATACTAGCTGTCAGTTCTTGACCGTTTATGGCTCGCTGCACGCGCATGAGTACTAGCTTTCAGATGCAAAAAACCGGATCAGGATCGGATCCGAATTTTTTGAGTTAAGCCTGTTTTTGTAAGTTGTCGGAAAAATGTCGGATTAAAGGTGCCATATGAATGACGTCATAACTAAGATACTAGCTGTCAGTTTTTGACCATTTATACCTCGCTGCACGCGCTTGAGTACTAGCTTTCAGATGCAAAAAACCGGATCCGGATCGGATCCGGATTTTTTGAGTTAAGCCTGTTTTTGTAAGTTGTCGGAAAAATGTCGGATTAAAGGTGCCATATGAATGACGTCACAACTAAGATACTAGCTGTCAGTTCTTGACCTTTTATGGCTCGCTGCACGCGCATGAGTACTAGCTTTCAGATGAAAAAACCGGATCCGGATCGGATCCGGATTTTTTGAGTTAAGCCTGTTTTTGTAAGTTGTCGGAAAAATGTCGGATTAAAGGTGCCATATGAATGACGTCATAACTAAGATACTAGCTGTCAGTTCTTGACCGTTTATGGCTCGCTGCACGCGCATGAGTACTAGCTTTCTGATGCAAAAAACCGAATCCGGATCGGATCCGGATTTTTTGAGTTAAGCCTGTTTTTGTAAGTTGTCGGAAAAATGTCGGATTAAAGGTGCCATATGAATGACGTCATAGCTAAGATACTAGCTGTCAGTTCTTGACCGTTTATCGCTCGCTGCACGCGCATGTGTACTAGCTTTCAGATGCAAAAAACCGGATCCGGATCGGATCCGGATTTTTTGAGTTAAGCCTGTTTTTGTAAGTTGTCGGAAAAATGTCGGATTAAAGGTGCCATATGAATGACGTCATAACTAAGATACTAGCTGTCAGTTCTTGACCGTTTATGGCTCGCTGCACGCGCATGAGTACTAGCTTTCTGATGCAAAAAACCGAATCCGGATCGGATCCGGATTTTTTGAGTTAAGCCTGTTTTTGTAAGTTGTCGGAAAAATGTCGGATTAAAGGTGCCATATGAATGACGTCATAACTAAGATACTAGCTGTCAGTTCTTGACCGTTTATGGCTCGCTGCACGCGCATGAGTACTAGCTTTCTGATGCAAAAACCCGAATCCGAATGGGATCCGGATTTTTTGAGTTAAGCCTGTTTTTGTAAGTTGTCGGAAAAATGTCGGATTAAAGGTGCCTATGAATGACGTCATAACTAAGATACTAGCTGTCAGTTCTTGACCGTTTACGGCTCGCTGCACGCGCATGAGTACTAGCTTTCAGATGCAAAAAACCGGATCCGGATTTTTTGAGTTAAGCCTGTTTTTGTAAGTTGTCGGAAAAATGTCGGATTAAAGGTGCCATATGAATGACGTCATAACTAAGATACTAGCTGTCAGTTCTTGACCTTTTATGGCTCGCTGCACGCGCATGAGTACTAGCTTTCTGATGCAAAAAACCGAATCCGGATCGGATTCGGATTTTTTGAGTTAAGCTTGTTTTTGTAAGTTGTCGGAAAAATGTCGGATTAAAGGTGCCATATGAATGACGTCATAACTAAGATACTAGCTGTCAGTTCTTGACCGTTTATGGCTCGCTGCACGCGCATGAGTACTAGCTTTCAGATGCAAAAAACCGGATCAGGATCGGATCCGGATTTTTTGAGTTAAGCCTGTTTTTGTAAGTTGTCGGAAAAATGTCGGATTAAAGGTGCCATATGAATGACGTCATAACTAAGATACTAGCTGTCAGTTCTTGACCGTTTATGGCTCGCTGCACGCGCATGAGTACTAGCTTTCTGATGCAAAAACCCGAATCCGAATCGGATCCGGATTTTTTGAGTTAAGCCTGTTTTTGTAAGTTGTCGGAAAAATGTCGGATTAAAGGTGCCTATGAATGACGTCATAACTAAGATACTAGCTGTCAGTTCTTGACCGTTTACGGCTCGCTGCACGCGCATGAGTACTAGCTTTCAGATGCAAAAAACCGGATCCGGATCGGATCCGGATTTTTTGAGTTAAGCCTGTTTTTGTAAGTTGTCGGAAAAATGTCGGATTAAAGGTGCCATATGAATGACGTCATAACTAAGATACTAGCTGTCAGTTCTTGACCGTTTATGGCTCGCTGCACGCGCATGAGTACTAGCTTTCTGATGCAAAAAACCGAATCCGGATCGGATCCGGATTTTTTGAGTTAAGCCTGTTTTTGTAAGTTGTCGGAAAAATGTCGGATTAAAGGTGCCATATGAATGACGTCATAACTAAGATACTAGCTGTCAGTTCTTGACCGTTTATGGCTCGCTGCACGCGCATGAGTACTAGCTTTCTGATGCAAAAAACCGAATCCGGATCGGATCCGGATTTTTTGAGTTAAGCCTGTTTTTGTAAGTTGTCGGAAAAATGTCGGATTAAAGGTGCCATATGAATGACGTCATAACTAAGATACTAGCTGTCAGTTCTTGACCGTTTATGGCTCGCTGCACGCGCACGAGTACTAGCTTTCAGATGCAAAAAACCGGATCCGGATCGGATCCGGATTTTTTGAGTTAAGCCTGTTTTTGTAAGTTGTCGGAAAAATGTCGGATTAAAGGTGCCATATGAATGACGTCATAACTAAGATACTAGCTGTCAGTTCTTGACCGTTTATGGCTCGCTGCACGCGCATGAGTACTAGCTTTCTGATGCAAAAAACCGAATCCGGATCGGATCCGGATTTTTTGAGTTAAGCCTGTTTTTGTAAGTTGTCGGAAAAATGTCGGATTAAAGGTGCCATATGAATGACGTCATAACTAAGATACTAGCTGTCAGTTCTTGACCGTTTATGGCTCGCTGCACGCGCATGAGTACTAGCTTTCTGATGCAAAAAACCGAATCCGGATCGGATCCGGATTTTTTGAGTTAAGCCTGTTTTTGTAAGTTGTCGGAAAAATGTCGGATTAAAGGTGCCTATGAATGACGTCATAACTAAGATACTAGCTGTCAGTTCTTGACCGTTTACGGCTCGCTGCACGCGCATGAGTACTAGCTTTCAGATGCAAAAAACCGGATCCGGATTTTTTGAGTTAAGCCTGTTTTTGTAAGTTGTCGGAAAAATGTCGGATTAAAGGTGCCATATGAATGACGTCATAACTAAGATACTAGCTGTCAGTTCTTGACCTTTTATGGCTCGCTGCACGCGCATGAGTACTAGCTTTCTGATGCAAAAAACCGAATCCGGATCGGATTCGGATTTTTTGAGTTAAGCCTGTTTTTGTAAGTTGTCGGAAAAATGTCGGATTAAAGGTGCCATATGAATGACGTCATAACTAAGATACTAGCTGTCAGTTCTTGACCGTTTATGGCTCGCTGCACGCGCATGAGTACTAGGTTTCAGATGCAAAAAACCGGATCAGGATCGGAATCGGATTTTTTGAGTTAAGCCTGTTTTTGTAAGTTGTCGGAAAAATGTCGGATTAAAGGTGCCATATGAATGACGTCATAACTAAGATACTAGCTGTCAGTTCTTGACCGTTTATGGCTCGCTGCACGCGCATGAGTACTAGCTTTCTGATGCAAAAACCCGAATCCGAATCGGATCCGGATTTTTTGAGTTAAGCCTGTTTTTGTAAGTTGTCGGAAAAATGTCGGATTAAAGGTGCCTATGAATGACGTCATAACTAAGATACTAGCTGTCAGTTCTTGACCGTTTACGGCTCGCTGCACGCGCATGAGTACTAGCTTTCAGATGCAAAAAACCGGATCCGGATCGGATCCGGATTTTTTGAGTTAAGCCTGTTTTTGTAAGTTGTCGGAAAAATGTCGGATTAAAGGTGCCATATGAATGACGTCATAACTAAGATACTAGCTGTCAGTTCTTGACCGTTTATGGCTCGCTGCACGCGCATGAGTACTAGCTTTCTGATGCAAAAAACCGAATCCGGATCGGATCCGGATTTTTTGAGTTAAGCCTGTTTTTGTAAGTTGTCGGAAAAATGTCGGATTAAAGGTGCCATATGAATGACGTCATAACTAAGATACTAGCTGTCAGTTCTTGACCGTTTATGGCTCGCTGCACGCGCATGAGTACTAGCTTTCTGATGCAAAAAACCGAATCCGTATCGGATCCGGATTTTTTGAGTTAAGCCTGTTTTTGTAAGTTGTCGGAAAAATGTCGGATTAAAGGTGCCTATGAATGACGTCATAACTAAGATACTAGCTGTCAGTTCTTGACCGTTTACGGCTCGCTGCACGCGCATGAGTACTAGCTTTCAGATGCAAAAAACCGGATCCGGATTTTTTGAGTTAAGCCTGTTTTTGTAAGTTGTCGGAAAAATGTCGGATTAAAGGTGCCATATGAATGACGTCATAACTAAGATACTAGCTGTCAGTTCTTGACCTTTTATGGCTCGCTGCACGCGCATGAGTACTAGCTTTCTGATGCAAAAAGCCGAATCCGGATCGGATTCGGATTTTTTGAGTTAAGCCTGTTTTTGTAAGTTGTCGGAAAAATGTCGGATTAAAGGTGCCATATGAATGACGTCATAACTAAGATACTAGCTGTCAGTTCTTGACCGTTTATGGCTCGCTGCACGCGCATGAGTACTAGCTTTCAGATGCAAAAAACCGGATCAGGATCGGATCCGGATTTTTTGAGTTAAGCCTGTTTTTGTAAGTTGTCGGAAAAATGTCGGATTAAAGGTGCCATATGAATGACGTCATAACTAAGATACTAGCTGTCAGTTCTTGACCGTTTATGGCTCGCTGCACGCGCATGAGTACTAGCTTTCTGATGCAAAAACCCGAATCCGAATCGGATCCGGATTTTTTGAGTTAAGCCTGTTTTTGTAAGTTGTCGGAAAAATGTCGGATTAAAGGTGCCTATGAATGACGTCATAACTAAGATACTAGCTGTCAGTTCTTGACCGTTTACGGCTCGCTGCACGCGCGAGTACTAGCTTTCAGATGCAAAAAACCGGATCCGGATCGGATCCGGATTTTTTGAGTTAAGCCTGTTTTTGTAAGTTGTCGGAAAAATGTCGGATTAAAGGTGCCATATGAATGACGTCATAACTAAGATACTAGCTGTCAGTTCTTGACCGTTTATGGCTCGCTGCACGCGCATGAGTACTAGCTTTCAGATGCAAAAAACCGGATCCGGATCGGATCCGGATTTTTTGAGTTAAGCCTGTTTTTGTAAGTTGTCGGAAAAATGTCGGATTAAAGGTGCCATATGAATGACGTCATAACTAAGATACTAGCTGTCAGTTCTTGACCGTTTATGGCTCGCTGCACGCGCATGAGTACTAGCTTTCTGATGCAAAAACCCGAATCCGAATCGGATCCGGATTTTTTGAGTTAAGCCTGTTTTTGTAAGTTGTCGGAAAAATGTCGGATTAAAGGTGCCATATGAATGACGTCATAACTA
The DNA here is from genome assembly GCA_963924295.1 of Dioctria rufipes. Classification (NCBI taxonomy): domain Eukaryota; kingdom Metazoa; phylum Arthropoda; class Insecta; order Diptera; family Asilidae; genus Dioctria; species Dioctria rufipes. The sequence goes on from CAWUPM010000823.1 coordinate 39,570, forward strand.
AGATACTAGCTGTCAGTTCTTGACCGTTTATGGCTCGCTGCACGCGCATGAGTACTAGCTTTCAGATGCAAAAAACCGGATCAGGATCGGATCCGGATTTTTTGAGTTAAGCCTGTTTTTGTAAGTTGTCGGAAAAATGTCGGATTAAAGGTGCCATATGAATGACGTCATAACTAAGATACTAGCTGTCAGTTCTTGACCGTTTATGGCTCGCTGCACGCGCATGAGTACTAGCTTTCTGATGCAAAAACCCGAATCCGAATCGGATCCGGATTTTTTGAGTTAAGCCTGTTTTTGTAAGTTGTCGGAAAAATGTCGGATTAAAGGTGCCTATGAATGACGTCATAACTAAGATACTAGCTGTCAGTTCTTGACCGTTTACGGCTCGCTGCACGCGCATGAGTACTAGCTTTCAGATGCAAAAAACCGGATCCGGATCGGATCCGGATTTTTTGAGTTAAGCCTGTTTTTGTAAGTTGTCGGAAAAATGTCGGATTAAAGGTGCCATATGAATGACGTCATAACTAAGATACTAGCTGTCAGTTCTTGACCGTTTATGGCTCGCTGCACGCGCATGAGTACTAGCTTTCTGATGCAAAAAACCGAATCCGGATCGGATCCGGATTTTTTGAGTTAAGCCTGTTTTTGTAAGTTGTCGGAAAAATGTCGGATTAAAGGTGCCATATGAATGACGTCATAACTAAGATACTAGCTGTCAGTTCTTGACCGTTTATGGCTCGCTGCACGCGCATGAGTACTAGCTTTCTGATGCAAAAAACCGAATCCGGATCGGATCCGGATTTTTTGAGTTAAGCCTGTTTTTGTAAGTTGTCGGAAAAATGTCGGATTAAAGGTGCCATATGAATGACGTCATAACTAAGATACTAGCTGTCAGTTCTTGACCGTTTATGGCTCGCTGCACGCGCATGAGTACTAGCTTTCAGATGCAAAAAACCGGATCCGGATCGGATCCGGATTTTTTGAGTTAAGCCTGTTTTTGTAAGTTGTCGGAAAAATGTCGGATTAAAGGTGCCATATGAATGACGTCATAACTAAGATACTAGCTGTCAGTTCTTGACCGTTTATGGCTCGCTGCACGCGCATGAGTACTAGCTTTCTGATGCAAAAAACCGAATCCGGATCGGATCCGGATTTTTTGAGTTAAGCCTGTTTTTGTAAGTTGTCGGAAAAATGTCGGATTAAAGGTGCCATATGAATGACGTCATAACTAAGATACTAGCTGTCAGTTCTTGACCGTTTATGGCTCGCTGCACGCGCATGAGTACTAGCTTTCAGATGCAAAAAACCGGATCAGGATCGGATCCGAATTTTTTGAGTTAAGCCTGTTTTTGTAAGTTGTCGGAAAAATGTCGGATTAAAGGTGCCATATGAATGACGTCATAACTAAGATACTAGCTGTCAGTTTTTGACCATTTATACCTCGCTGCACGCGCTTGAGTACTAGCTTTCAGATGCAAAAAACCGGATCCGGATCGGATCCGGATTTTTTGAGTTAAGCCTGTTTTTGTAAGTTGTCGGAAAAATGTCGGATTAAAGGTGCCATATGAATGACGTCACAACTAAGATACTAGCTGTCAGTTCTTGACCTTTTATGGCTCGCTGCACGCGCATGAGTACTAGCTTTCAGATGAAAAAACCGGATCCGGATCGGATCCGGATTTTTTGAGTTAAGCCTGTTTTTGTAAGTTGTCGGAAAAATGTCGGATTAAAGGTGCCATATGAATGACGTCATAACTAAGATACTAGCTGTCAGTTCTTGACCGTTTATGGCTCGCTGCACGCGCATGAGTACTAGCTTTCTGATGCAAAAAACCGAATCCGGATCGGATCCGGATTTTTTGAGTTAAGCCTGTTTTTGTAAGTTGTCGGAAAAATGTCGGATTAAAGGTGCCATATGAATGACGTCATAGCTAAGATACTAGATGTCAGTTCTTGACCGTTTATCGCTCGCTGCACGCGCATGTGTACTAGCTTTCAGATGCAAAAAACCGGATCCGGATCGGATCCGGATTTTTTGAGTTAAGCCTGTTTTTGTAAGTTGTCGGAAAAATGTCGGATTAAAGGTGCCATATGAATGACGTCATAACTAAGATACTAGCTGTCAGTTCTTGACCGTTTATGGCTCGCTGCACGCGCATGAGTACTAGCTTTCTGATGCAAAAAACCGAATCCGGATCGGATCCGGATTTTTTGAGTTAAGCCTGTTTTTGTAAGTTGTCGGAAAAATGTCGGATTAAAGGTGCCATATGAATGACGTCATAACTAAGATACTAGCTGTCAGTTCTTGACCGTTTATGGCTCGCTGCACGCGCATGAGTACTAGCTTTCTGATGCAAAAACCAGAATCCGAATGGGATCCGGATTTTTTGAGTTAAGCCTGTTTTTGTAAGTTGTCGGAAAAATGTCGGATTAAAGGTGCCTATGAATGACGTCATAACTAAGATACTAGCTGTCAGTTCTTGACCGTTTACGGCTCGCTGCACGCGCATGAGTACTAGCTTTCAGATGCAAAAAACCGGATCCGGATTTTTTGAGTTAAGCCTGTTTTTGTAAGTTGTCGGAAAAATGTCGGATTAAAGGTGCCATATGAATGACGTCATAACTAAGATACTAGCTGTCAGTTCTTGACCTTTTATGGCTCGCTGCACGCGCATGAGTACTAGCTTTCTGATGCAAAAAACCGAATCCGGATCGGATTCGGATTTTTTGAGTTAAGCTTGTTTTTGTAAGTTGTCGGAAAAATGTCGGATTAAAGGTGCCATATGAATGACGTCATAACTAAGATACTAGCTGTCAGTTCTTGACCGTTTATGGCTCGCTGCACGCGCATGAGTACTAGCTTCCAGATGCAAAAAACCGGATCAGGATCGGATCCGGATTTTTTGAGTTAAGCCTGTTTTTGTAAGTTGTCGGAAAAATGTCGGATTAAAGGTGCCATATGAATGACGTCATAACTAAGATACTAGCTGTCAGTTCTTGACCGTTTATGGCTCGCTGCACGCGCATGAGTACTAGCTTTCTGATGCAAAAACCCGAATCCGAATCGGATCCGGATTTTTTGAGTTAAGCCTGTTTTTGTAAGTTGTCGGAAAAATGTCGGATTAAAGGTGCCTATGAATGACGTCATAACTAAGATACTAGCTGTCAGTTCTTGACCGTTTACGGCTCGCTGCACGCGCATGAGTACTAGCTTTCAGATGCAAAAAACCGGATCCGGATCGGATCCGGATTTTTTGAGTTAAGCCTGTTTTTGTAAGTTGTCGGAAAAATGTCGGATTAAAGGTGCCATATGAATGACGTCATAACTAAGATACTAGCTGTCAGTTCTTGACCGTTTATGGCTCGCTGCACGCGCATGAGTACTAGCTTTCTGATGCAAAAAACCGAATCCGGATCGGATCCGGATTTTTTGAGTTAAGCCTGTTTTTGTAAGTTGTCGGAAAAATGTCGGATTAAAGGTGCCATATGAATGACGTCATAACTAAGATACTAGCTGTCAGTTCTTGACCGTTTATGGCTCGCTGCACGCGCATGAGTACTAGCTTTCTGATGCAAAAAACCGAATCCGGATCGGATCCGGATTTTTTGAGTTAAGCCTGTTTTTGTAAGTTGTCGGAAAAATGTCGGATTAAAGGTGCCATATGAATGACGTCATAACTAAGATACTAGCTGTCAGTTCTTGACCGTTTATGGCTCGCTGCACGCGCACGAGTACTAGCTTTCAGATGCAAAAAACCGGATCCGGATCGGATCCGGATTTTTTGAGTTAAGCCTGTTTTTGTAAGTTGTCGGAAAAATGTCGGATTAAAGGTGCCATATGAATGACGTCATAACTAAGATACTAGCTGTCAGTTCTTGACCGTTTATGGCTCGCTGCACGCGCATGAGTACTAGCTTTCTGATGCAAAAAACCGAATCCGGATCGGATCCGGATTTTTTGAGTTAAGCCTGTTTTTGTAAGTTGTCGGAAAAATGTCGGATTAAAGGTGCCATATGAATGACGTCATAACTAAGATACTAGCTGTCAGTTCTTGACCGTTTATGGCTCGCTGCACGCGCATGAGTACTAGCTTTCTGATGCAAAAAACCGAATCCGGATCGGATCCGGATTTTTTGAGTTAAGCCTGTTTTTGTAAGTTGTCGGAAAAATGTCGGATTAAAGGTGCCTATGAATGACGTCATAACTAAGATACTAGCTGTCAGTTCTTGACCGTTTACGGCTCGCTGCACGCGCATGAGTACTAGCTTTCAGATGCAAAAAACCGGATCCGGATTTTTTGAGTTAAGCCTGTTTTTGTAAGTTGTCGGAAAAATGTCGGATTAAAGGTGCCATATGAATGACGTCATAACTAAGATACTAGCTGTCAGTTCTTGACCTTTTATGGCTCGCTGCACGCGCATGAGTACTAGCTTTCTGATGCAAAAAACCGAATCCGGATCGGATTCGGATTTTTTGAGTTAAGCCTGTTTTTGTAAGTTGTCGGAAAAATGTCGGATTAAAGGTGCCATATGAATGACGTCATAACTAAGATACTAGCTGTCAGTTCTTGACCGTTTATGGCTCGCTGCACGCGCATGAGTACTAGGTTTCAGATGCAAAAAACCGGATCAGGATCGGATCCGGATTTTTTGAGTTAAGCCTGTTTTTGTAAGTTGTCGGAAAAATGTCGGATTAAAGGTGCCATATGAATGACGTCATAACTAAGATACTAGCTGTCAGTTCTTGACCGTTTATGGCTCGCTGCACGCGCATGAGTACTAGCTTTCTGATGCAAAAACCCGAATCCGAATCGGATCCGGATTTTTTGAGTTAAGCCTGTTTTTGTAAGTTGTCGGAAAAATGTCGGATTAAAGGTGCCTATGAATGACGTCATAACTAAGATACTAGCTGTCAGTTCTTGACCGTTTACGGCTCGCTGCACGCGCATGAGTACTAGCTTTCAGATGCAAAAAACCGGATCCGGATCGGATCCGGATTTTTTGAGTTAAGCCTGTTTTTGTAAGTTGTCGGAAAAATGTCGGATTAAAGGTGCCATATGAATGACGTCATAACTAAGATACTAGCTGTCAGTTCTTGACCGTTTATGGCTCGCTGCACGCGCATGAGTACTAGCTTTCTGATGCAAAAAACCGAATCCGGATCGGATCCGGACTGTTTTTGTAAGTTGTCGGAAAAATGTCGGATTAAAGGTGCCATATGAATGACGTCATAACTAAGATACTAGCTGTCAGTTCTTGACCGTTTATGGCTCGCTGCACGCGCATGAGTACTAGCTTTCTGATGCAAAAAACCGAATCCGGATCGGATCCGGATTTTTTGAGTTAAGCCTGTTTTTGTAAGTTGTCGGAAAAATGTCGGATTAAAGGTGCCATATGAATGACGTCATAACTAAGATACTAGCTGTCAGTTCTTGACCGTTTATGGCTCGCTGCACGCGCATGAGTACTAGCTTTCAGATGCAAAAAACCGGATCCGGATCGGATCCGGATTTTTTGAGTTAAGCCTGTTTTTGTAAGTTGTCGGAAAAATGTCGGATTAAAGGTGCCATATGAATGACGTCATAACTAAGATACTAGCTGTCAGTTCTTGACCGTTTATGGCTCGCTGCACGCGCATGAGTACTAGCTTTCTGATGCAAAAAACCGAATCCGGATCGGATCCGGATTTTTTGAGTTAAGCCTGTTTTTGTAAGTTGTCGGAAAAATGTCGGATTAAAGGTGCCATATGAATGACGTCATAACTAAGATACTAGCTGTCAGTTCTTGACCGTTTATGGCTCGCTGCACGCGCATGAGTACTAGCTTTCAGATGCAAAAAACCGGATCAGGATCGGATCCGAATTTTTTGAGTTAAGCCTGTTTTTGTAAGTTGTCGGAAAAATGTCGGATTAAAGGTGCCATATGAATGACGTCATAACTAAGATACTAGCTGTCAGTTTTTGACCATTTATACCTCGCTGCACGCGCTTGAGTACTAGCTTTCAGATGCAAAAAACCGGATCCGGATCGGATCCGGATTTTTTGAGTTAAGCCTGTTTTTGTAAGTTGTCGGAAAAATGTCGGATTAAAGGTGCCATATGAATGACGTCATAACTAAGATACTAGCTGTCAGTTCTTGACCGTTTATGGCTCGCTGCACGCGCATGAGTACTAGCTTTCTGATGCAAAAAACCGAATCCGGATCGGATCCGGATTTTTTGAGTTAAGCCTGTTTTTGTAAGTTGTCGGAAAAATGTCGGATTAAAGGTGCCATATGAATGACGTCATAACTAAGATACTAGCTGTCAGTTCTTGACCTTTTATGGCTCGCTGCACGCGCATGAGTACTAGCTTTCAGATGCAAAAAACCGGATCCGGATCGGATCCGGATTTTTTGAGTTAAGCCTGTTTTTGTAAGTTGTCGGAAAAATGTCGGATTAAAGGTGCCATATGAATGACGTCATAACTAAGATACTAGCTGTCAGTTCTTGACCGTTTATGGCTCGCTGCACGCGCATGAGCACTAGCTTTCTGATGCAAAAAACCGAATCCGGATCGGATCCGGATTTTTTGAGTTAAGCCTGTTTTTGTAAGTTGTCGGAAAAATGTCGGATTAAAGGTGCCATATGAATGACGTCATAACTAAGATACTAGCTGTCAGTTCTTGACCGTTTATGGCTCGCTGCACGCGCATGAGTACTAGCTTTCTGATGCAAAAAACCGAATCCGGATCGGATCCGGATTTTTTGAGTTAAGCCTGTTTTTGTAAGTTGTCGGAAAAATGTCGGATTAAAGGTGCCATATGAATGACGTAATAACTAAGATACTAGCTGTCAGTTCTTGACCGTTTATGGCTCGCTGCACGCGCATGAGTACTAGCTTTCTGATGCAAAAAACCGAATCCGGATCGGATCCGGATTTTTTGAGTTAAGCCTGTTTTTGTAAGTTGTCGGAAAAATGTCGGATTAAAGGTGCCATATGAATGACGTCATAACTAAGATACTAGCTGTCAGTTCTTGACCGTTTATGGCTCGCTGCACGCGCATGAGTACTAGCTTTCTGATGCAAAAAACCGAATCCGGATCGGATCCGGATTTTTTGAGTTAAGCCTGTTTTTGTAAGTTGTCGGAAAAATGTCGGATTAAAGGTGCCATATGAATGACGTCATAACTAAGATACTAGCTGTCAGTTCTTGACCTTTTATGGCTCGCTGCACGCGCATGAGTACTAGCTTTCAGATGAAAAAAACCGGATCCGGATCGGATCCGGATTTTTTGAGTTAAGCCTGTTTTTGTAAGTTGTCGGAAAAATGTCGGATTAAAGGTGCCATATGAATGACGTCATAACTAAGATACTAGCTGTCAGTTCTTGACCGTTTATGGCTCGCTGCACGCGCATGAGTACTAGCTTTCTGATGCAAAAAACCGAATCCGGATCGGATCCGGATTTTTTGAGTTAAGCCTGTTTTTGTAAGTTGTCGGAAAAATGTCGGATTAAAGGTGCCATATGAATGACGTCATAGCTAAGATACTAGCTGTCAGTTCTTGACCGTTTATCGCTCGCTGCACGCGCATGTGTACTAGCTTTCAGATGCAAAAAACCGGATCCGGATCGGATCCGGATTTTTTGAGTTAAGCCTGTTTTTGTAAGTTGTCGGAAAAATGTCGGATTAAAGGTGCCATATGAATGACGTCATAACTAAGATACTAGCTGTCAGTTCTTGACCGTTTATGGCTCGCTGCACGCGCATGAGTACTAGCTTTCTGATGCAAAAAACCGAATCCGGATCGGATCCGGATTTTTTGAGTTAAGCCTGTTTTTGTAAGTTGTCGGAAAAATGTCGGATTAAAGGTGCCATATGAATGACGTCATAACTAAGATACTAGCTGTCAGTTCTTGACCGTTTATGGCTCGCTGCACGCGCATGAGTACTAGCTTTCTGATGCAAAAACCCGAATCCGAATGGGATCCGGATTTTTTGAGTTAAGCCTGTTTTTGTAAGTTGTCGGAAAAATGTCGGATTAAAGGTGCCTATGAATGACGTCATAACTAAGATACTAGCTGTCAGTTCTTGACCGTTTACGGCTCGCTGCACGCGCATGAGTACTAGCTTTCAGATGCAAAAAACCGGATCCGGATTTTTTGAGTTAAGCCTGTTTTTGTAAGTTGTCGGAAAAATGTCGGATTAAAGGTGCCATATGAATGACGTCATAACTAAGATACTAGCTGTCAGTTCTTGACCTTTTATGGCTCGCTGCACGCGCATGAGTACTAGCTTTCTGATGCAAAAAACCGAATCCGGATCGGATTCGGATTTTTTGAGTTAAGCCTGTTTTTGTAAGTTGTCGGAAAAATGTCGGATTAAAGGTGCCATATGAATGACGTCATAACTAAGATACTAGCTGTCAGTTCTTGACCGTTTATGGCTCGCTGCACGCGCATGAGTACTAGCTTTCTGATGCAAAAACCCGAATCCGAATCGGATCCGGATTTTTTGAGTTAAGCCTGTTTTTGTAAGTTGTCGGAAAAATGTCGGATTAAAGGTGCCTATGAATGACGTCATAACTAAGATACTAGCTGTCAGTTCTTGACCGTTTACGGCTCGCTGCACGCGCATGAGTACTAGCTTTCAGATGCAAAAAACCGGATCCGGATCGGATCCGGATTTTTTGAGTTAAGCCTGTTTTTGTAAGTTGTCGGAAAAATGTCGGATTAAAGGTGCCATATGAATGACGTCATAACTAAGATACTAGCTGTCAGTTCTTGACCGTTTATGGCTCGCTGCACGCGCATGAGTACTAGCTTTCTGATGCAAAAAACCGAATCCGGATCGGATCCGGATTTTTTGAGTTAAGCCTGTTTTTGTAAGTTGTCGGAAAAATGTCGGATTAAAGGTGTCATATGAATGACGTCATAACTAAGATACTAGCTGTCAGTTCTTGACCGTTTATGGCTCGCTGCACGCGCATGAGTACTAGCTTTCTGATGCAAAAAACCGAATCCGGATCGGATCCGGATTTTTTGAGTTAAGCCTGTTTTTGTAAGTTGTCGGAAAAATGTCGGATTAAAGGTGCCATATGAATGACGTCATAACTAAGATACTAGCTGTCAGTTCTTGACCGTTTATGGCTCGCTGCACGCGCATGAGTACTAGCTTTCAGATGCAAAAAACCGGATCCGGATCGGATCCGGATTTTTTGAGTTAAGCCTGTTTTTGTAAGTTGTCGGAAAAATGTCGGATTAAAGGTGCCATATGAATGACGTCATAACTAAGATACTAGCTGTCAGTTCTTGACCGTTTATGGCTCGCTGCACGCGCATGAGTACTAGCTTTCTGATGCAAAAACCCGAATCCGAATCGGATCCGGATTTTTTGAGTTAAGCCTGTTTTTGTAAGTTGTCGGAAAAATGTCGGATTAAAGGTGCCTATGAATGACGTCATAACTAAGATACTAGCTGGCAGTTCTTGACCGTTTACGGCTCGCTGCACGCGCATGAGTACTAGCTTTCAGATGCAAAAAACCGGATCCGGATCGGATCCGGATTTTTTGAGTTAAGCCTGTTTTTGTAAGTTGTCGGAAAAATGTCGGATTAAAGGTGCCATATGAATGACGTCATAACTAAGATACTAGCTGTCAGTTCTTGACCGTTTATGGCTCGCTGCACGCGCATGAGTACTAGCTTTCAGATGCAAAAAACCGGATCCGGATCGGATCCGGATTTTTTGAGTTAAGCCTGTTTTTGTAAGTTGTCGGAAAAATGTCGGATTAAAGGTGCCATATGAATGACGTCATAACTAAGATACTAGCTGTCAGTTCTTGACCGTTTATGGCTCGCTGCACGCGCATGAGTACTAGCTTTCTGATGCAAAAAACCGAATCCGGATCGGATCCGGATTTTTTGAGTTAAGCCTGTTTTTGTAAGTTGTCGGAAAAATGGCGGATTAAAGGTGCCATATGAATGACGTCATAACTAAGATACTAGCTGTCAGTTCTTGACCGTTTATGGCTCGCTGCACGCGCATGAGTACTAGCTTTCAGATGCAAAAAACCGGATCCGGATCGGATCCGGATTTTTTGAGTTAAGCCTGTTTTTGTAAGTTGTCGGAAAAATGTCGGATTAAAGGTGCCATATGAATGACGTCATAACTAAGATACTAGCTGTCAGTTCTTGACCGTTTATGGCTCGCTGCACGCGCATGAGTACTAGCTTTCTGATGCAAAAAACCGAATCCGGATCGGATCCGGATTTTTTGAGTTAAGCCTGTTTTTGTAAGTTGTCGGAAAAATGTCGGATTAAAGGTGCCATATGAATGACGTCATAACTAAGATACTAGCTGTCAGTTCTTGACCGTTTATGGCTCGCTGCACGCGCATGAGTACTAGCTTTCTGATGCAAAAAACCGAATCCGGATCGGATCCGGATTTTTTGAGTTAAGCCTGTTTTTGTAAGTTGTCGGAAAAATGTCGGATTAAAGGTGCCATATGAATGACGTCATAACTAAGATACTAGCTGTCAGTTCTTGACCGTTTATGGCTCGCTGCACGCGCATGAGTACTAGCTTTCAGATGCAAAAAACCGGATCCGGATCGGATCCGGATTTTTTGAGTTAAGCCTGTTTTTGTAAGTTGTCGGAAAAATGTCGGATTAAAGGTGCCATATGAATGACGTCATAACTAAGATACTAGCTGTCAGTTCTTGACCGTTTATGGCTCGCTGCACGCGCATGAGTACTAGCTTTCTGATGCAAAAACCCGAATCCGAATCGGATCCGGATTTTTTGAGTTAAGCCTGTTTTTGTAAGTTGTCGGAAAAATGTCGGATTAAAGGTGCCTATGAATGACGTCATAACTAAGATACTAGCTGGCAGTTCTTGACCGTTTACGGCTCGCTGCACGCGCATGAGTACTAGCTTTCAGATGCAAAAAACCGGATCCGGATCGGATCCGGATTTTTTGAGTTAAGCCTGTTTTTGTAAGTTGTCGGAAAAATGTCGGATTAAAGGTGCCATATGAATGACGTCATAACTAAGATACTAGCTGTCAGTTCTTGACCGTTTATGGCTCGCTGCACGCGCATGAGTACTAGCTTTCTGATGCAAAAAACCGAATCCGGATCGGATCCGGATTTTTTGAGTTAAGCCTGTTTTTGTAAGTTGTCGGAAAAATGTCGGATTAAAGGTGCCATATGAATGACGTCATAACTAAGATACTAGCTGTCAGTTCTTGACCGTTTATGGCTCGCTGCACGCGCATGAGTACTAGCTTTCAGATGCAAAAAACCGGATCAGGATCGGATCCGGATTTTTTGAGTTAAGCCTGTTTTTGTAAGTTGTCGGAAAAATGGCGGATTAAAGGTGCCATATGAATGACGTCATAACTAAGATACTAGCTGTCAGTTCTTGACCGTTTATGGCTCGCTGCACGCGCATGAGTACTAGCTTTCAGATGCAAAAAACCGGATCCGGATCGGATCCGGATTTTTTGAGTTAAGCCTGTTTTTGTAAGTTGTCGGAAAAATGTCGGATTAAAGGTGCCATATGAATGACGTCATAACTAAGATACTAGCTGTCAGTTCTTGACCGTTTATGGCTCGCTGCACGCGCATGAGTACTAGCTTTCTGATGCAAAAAACCGAATCCGGATCGGATCCGGATTTTTTGAGTTAAGCCTGTTTTTGTAAGTTGTCGGAAAAATGTCGGATTAAAGGTGCCATATGAATGACGTCATAACTAAGATACTAGCTGTCAGTTCTTGACCGTTTATGGCTCGCTGCACGCGCATGAGTACTAGCTTTCTGATGCAAAAAACCGAATCCGGATCGGATCCGGATTTTTTGAGTTAAGCCTGTTTTTGTAAGTTGTCGGAAAAATGTCGGATTAAAGGTGCCATATGAATGACGTCATAACTAAGATACTAGCTGTCAGTTCTTGACCGTTTATGGCTCGCTGCACGCGCATGAGTACTAGCTTTCAGATGCAAAAAACCGGATCCGGATCGGATCCGGATTTTTTGAGTTAAGCCTGTTTTTGTAAGTTGTCGGAAAAATGTCGGATTAAAGGTGCCATATGAATGACGTCATAACTAAGATACTAGCTGTCAGTTCTTGACCGTTTATGGCTCGCTGCACGCGCATGAGTACTAGCTTTCTGATGCAAAAACCCGAATCCGAATCGGATCCGGATTTTTTGAGTTAAGCCTGTTTTTGTAAGTTGTCGGAAAAATGTCGGATTAAAGGTGCCTATGAATGACGTCATAACTAAGATACTAGCTGGCAGTTCTTGACCGTTTACGGCTCGCTGCACGCGCATGAGTACTAGCTTTCAGATGCAATAAACCGGATCCGGATCGGATCCGGATTTTTTGAGTTAAGCCTGTTTTTGTAAGTTGTCGGAAAAATGTCGGATTAAAGGTGCCATATGAATGACGTCATAACTAAGATACTAGCTGTCAGTTCTTGACCGTTTATGGCTCGCTGCACGCGCATGAGTACTAGCTTTCTGATGCAAAAAACCGAATCCGGATCGGATCCGGATTTTTTGAGTTAAGCCTGTTTTTGTAAGTTGTCGGAAAAATGTCGGATTAAAGGTGCCATATGAATGACGTCATAACTAAGATACTAGCTGTCAGTTCTTGACCGTTTATGGCTCGCTGCACGCGCATGAGTACTAGCTTTCAGATGCAAAAAACCGGATCAGGATCGGATCCGAATTTTTTGAGTTAAGCCTGTTTTTGTAAGTTGTCGGAAAAATGTCGGATTAAAGGTGCCATATGAATGACGTCATAACTAAGATACTAGCTGTCAGTTTTTGACCATTTATACCTCGCTGCACGCGCTTGAGTACTAGCTTTCAGATGCAAAAAACCGGATCCGGATCGGATCCGGATTTTTTGAGTTAAGCCTGTTTTTGTAAGTTGTCGGAAAAATGTCGGATTAAAGGTGCCATATGAATGACGTCATAACTAAGATACTAGCTGTCAGTTCTTGACCGTTTATGGCTCGCTGCACGCGCATGAGCACTAGCTTTCTGATGCAAAAAACCGAATCCGGATCGGATCCGGATTTTTTGAGTTAAGCCTGTTTTTGTAAGTTGTCGGAAAAATGTCGGATTAAAGGTGCCATATGAATGACGTCATAACTAAGATACTAGCTGTCAGTTCTTGACCGTTTATGGCTCGCTGCACGCGCATGAGTACTAGCTTTCTGATGCAAAAAACCGAATCCGGATGGGATCCGGATTTTTTGAGTTAAGCCTGTTTTTGTAAGTTGTCGGAAAAATGTCGGATTAAAGGTGCCATATGAATGACGTCATAACTAAGATACTAGCTGTCAGTTCTTGACCGTTTATGGCTCGCTGCACGCGCATGAGTACTAGCTTTCTGATGCAAAAAACCGAATCCGGATCGGATCCGGATTTTTTGAGTTAAGCCTGTTTTTGTAAGTTGTCGGAAAAATGTCGGATTAAAGGTGCCATATGAATGACGTCATAACTAAGATACTAGCTGTCAGTTCTTGACCGTTTATGGCTCGCTGCACGCGCATGAGTACTAGCTTTCTGATGCAAAAAACCGAATCCGGATCGGATACGGATTTTTTGAGTTAAGCCTGTTTTTGTAAGTTGTCGGAAAAATGTCGGATTAAAGGTGCCATATGAATGACGTCATAACTAAGATACTAGCTGTCAGTTCTTGACCTTTTATGGCTCGCTGCACGCGCATGAGTACTAGCTTTCAGATGCAAAAAACCGGATCCGGATCGGATCCGGATTTTTTGAGTTAAGCCTGTTTTTGTAAGTTGTCGGAAAAATGTCGGATTAAAGGTGCCATATGAATGACGTCATAACTAAGATACTAGCTGTCAGTTCTTGACCGTTTATGGCTCGCTGCACGCGCATGAGTACTAGCTTTCTGATGCAAAAAACCGAATCCGGATCGGATCCGGATTTTTTGAGTTAAGCCTGTTTTTGTAAGTTGTCGGAAAAATGTCGGATTAAAGGTGCCATATGAATGACGTCATAACTAAGATACTAGCTGTCAGTTCTTGACCGTTTATGGCTCGCTGCACGCGCATGAGTACTAGCTTTCTGATGCAAAAACCCGAATCCGAATCGGATTCGGATTTTTTGAGTTAAGCCTGTTTTTGTAAGTTGTCGGAAAAATGTCGGATTAAAGGTGCCTATGAATGACGTCATAACTAAGATACTAGCTGTCAGTTCTTGACCGTTTACGGCTCGCTGCACGCGCATGAGTACTAGCTTTCAGATGCAAAAAACCGGATCCGGATTTTTTGAGTTAAGCCTGTTTTTGTAAGTTGTCGGAAAAATGTCGGATTAAAGGTGCCATATGAATGACGTCATAACTAAGATACTAGCTGTCAGTTCTTGACCGTTTATGGCTCGCTGCACGCGCATGAGTACTAGCTTTCTGATGCAAAAAACCGAATCCGGATCGGATCCGGATTTTTTGAGTTAAGCCTGTTTTTGTAAGTTGTCGGAAAAATGTCGGATTAAAGGTGCCATATGAATGACGTCATAACTAAGATACTAGCTGTCAGTTCTTGACCGTTTATGGCTCGCTGCACGCGCATGAGTACTAGCTTTCAGATGCAAAAAACCGGATCAGGATCGGATCCGAATTTTTTGAGTTAAGCCTGTTTTTGTAAGTTGTCGGAAAAATGTCGGATTAAAGGTGCCATATGAATGACGTCATAACTAAGATACTAGCTGTCAGTTTTTGACCATTTATACCTCGCTGCACGCGCTTGAGTACTAGCTTTCAGATGCAAAAAACCGGATCCGGATCGGATCCGGATTTTTTGAGTTAAGCCTGTTTTTGTAAGTTGTCGGAAAAATGTCGGATTAAAGGTGCCATATGAATGACGTCATAACTAAGATACTAGCTGTCAGTTCTTGACCGTTTATGGCTCGCTGCACGCGCATGAGTACTAGCTTTCTGATGCAAAAAACCGAATCCGGATCGGATCCGGATTTTTTGAGTTAAGCCTGTTTTTGTAAGTTGTCGGAAAAATGTCGGATTAAAGGTGCCATATGAATGACGTCATAACTAAGATACTAGCTGTCAGTTCTTGACCTTTTATGGCTCGCTGCACGCGCATGAGTACTAGCTTTCAGATGCAAAAAACCGGATCCGGATCGGATCCGGATTTTTTGAGTTAAGCCTGTTTTTGTAAGTTGTCGGAAAAATGTCGGATTAAAGGTGCCATATGAATGACGTCATAACTAAGATACTAGCTGTCAGTTCTTGACCGTTTATGGCTCGCTGCACGCGCTTGAGCACTAGCTTTCTGATGCAAAAAACCGAATCCGGATCGGATCCGGATTTTTTGAGTTAAGCCTGTTTTTGTAAGTTGTCGGAAAAATGTCGGATTAAAGGTGCCATATGAATGACGTCATAACTAAGATACTAGCTGTCAGTTCTTGACCGTTTATGGCTCGCTGCACGCGCATGAGTACTAGCTTTCAGATGCAAAAAACCGGATCCGGATCGGATCCGGATTTTTTGAGTTAAGCCTGTTTTTGTAAGTTGTCGGAAAAATGTCGGATTAAAGGTGCCATATGAATGACGTCATAACTAAGATACTAGCTGTCAGTTCTTGATCATTTATGGCTCGCTGCACGCGCTTGAGTACTAGCTTTCTGATGCAAAAAACCGGATCCGGATCGGATCCGGATTTTTTGAGTTAAGCCTGTTTTTGTAAGTTGTCGGAAAAATGTCGGATTAAAGGTGCCATATGAATGACGTCATAACTAAGATACTAGCTGTCAGTTCTTGACCGTTTGTGGCTCGCTGCACGCGCATGAGTACTAGCTTTCAGATGCAAAAAAACCGGATCCGGATCAGATCCGGATTTTTTGAGTTAAGCCTGTTTTTGTAAGTTGTCGGAAAAATGTCGGATTAAAGGTGCCATATGAATGACGTCATAACTAAGATACTAGCTGTCAGTTCTTGACCGTTTATGGCTCGCTGCACGCGCATGAGTACTAGCTTTCTGATGCAAAAAACCGAATCCGGATCGGATCCGGATTTTTTGAGTTAAGCCTGTTTTTGTAAGTTGTCGGAAAAATTTCGGATTAAAGGTGCCATATGAATGACGTCATAACTAAGATACTAGCTGTCAGTTCTTGACCGTTTATGGCTCGCTGCACGCGCATGAGTACTAGCTTTCAGATGCAAAAAAACCGGATCCGGATCGGATCCGGATTTTTTGAGTTAAGCCTGTTTTTGTAAGTTGTCGGAAAAATGTCGGATTAAAGGTGCCATATGAATGACGTCATAACTAAGATACTAGCTGTCAGTTCTTGACCGTTTATGGCTCGCTGCACGCGCATGAGTACTAGCTTTCTGATGCAAAAAAACCGAATCCGGATCGGATCCGGATTTTTTGAGTTAAGCCTGTTTTTGTAAGTTGTCGGAAAAATGTCGGATTAAAGGTGCCATATGAATGACGTCATAACTAAGATACTAGCTGTCAGTTCTTGACCGTTTATGGCTCGCTGCACGCGCATGAGTACTAGCTTTCTGATGCAAAAAACCGAATCCGGATCGGATCCGGATTTTTTGAGTTAAGCCTGTTTTTGTAAGTTGTCGGAAAAATGTCGGATTAAAGGTGCCATATGAATGACGTCATAACTAAGATACTAGCTGTCAGTTCTTGACCGTTTATGGCTCGCTGCACGCGCATGAGTACTAGCTTTCAGATGCAAAAATCCGGATCCGGATCGGATCCGAATTTTTTGAGTTAAGCCTGTTTTTGTAAGTTGTCGGAAAAATGTCGGATTAAAGGTGCCATATGAATGACGTCATAACTAAGATACTAGCTGTCAGTTCTTGACCGTTTATGGCTCGCTGCACGCGCATGAGTACTAGCTTTCTGATGCAAAAACCCGAATCCGAATCGGATCCGGATTTTTTGAGTTAAGCCTGTTTTTGTAAGTTGTCGGAAAAATGTCGGATTAAAGGTGCCTATGAATGACGTCATAACTAAGATACTAGCTGTCAGTTCTTGACCGTTTACGGCTCGCTGCACGCGCATGAGTACTAGCTTTCAGATGCAAAAAACCGGATCCGGATCGGATCCGGATTTTTTGAGTTAAGCCTGTTTTTGTAAGTTGTCGGAAAAATGTCGGATTAAAGGTGCCATATGAATGACGTCATAACTAAGATACTAGCTGTCAGTTCTTGACCGTTTATGGCTCGCTGCACGCGCATGAGTACTAGCTTTCTGATGCAAAAAACCGAATCCGGATCGGATCCGGATTTTTTGAGTTAAGCCTGTTTTTGTAAGTTGTCGGAAAAATGTAATCCGGATCGGATCCGGATTTTTTGAGTTAAGCCTGTTTTTGTAAGTTGTCGGAAATATGTCGGATTAAAGGTGCCATATGAATGACGTCATAACTAAGATACTAGCTGTCAGTTCTTGACCGTTTATGGCTCGCTGCACGCGCATGAGTACTAGCTTTCAGATGCAAAAAACCGGATCCGGATCGCATCCGGATTTTTTGAGTTAAGCCTGTTTTTGTAAGTTGTCGGAAAAATGTCGGATTAAAGGTGCCATATGAATGACGTCATAACTAAGATACTAGCTGTCAGTTCTTGATCATTTATGGCTCGCTGCACGCGCTTGAGTACTAGCTTTCAGATGCAAAAAACCGGATCCGGATCGGATCCGGATTTTTTGAGTTAAGCCTGTTTTAGCCTGTTTTTGTAAGTTGTCGGAAAAATGTCGGATTAAAGGTGCCATATGAATGACGTCATAACTAAGATACTAGCTTTCTGTTCTTAACCGTTTATGGCTCGCTGCACGCGCATGAGTACTAGCTTTCAGATGCAAAAAACCGGATCCGGATCGGATCCGGATTTTTTGAGTTAAGCCTGTTTTTGTAAGTTGTCGGAAAAATGTCGGATTAAAGGTGCCGTATGAATGACGTCATAACTAAGATACTAGCTGTCAGTTGTTGACCGTTTATGGCTCGCTGCACGCGCATGAGTACTAGCTTTCTGATGCAAAAAACCGAATCCGGATCGGATCCGGTTTTTTTGAGTTAAGCCTGTTTTTGTAAGTTGTCGGAAAAATGTCGGATTAAAGGTGCCATATGAATGACGTCATAACTAAGATACTAGCTGTCAGTTCTTGACCGTTTATGGCTCGCTGCACTCGCATGAGTACTAGCTTTCAGATGCAAAAAACCGGATCCGGATCGGATCCGGATTTTTTGAGTTAAGCCTGTTTTTGTAAGTTGTCGGAAAAATGTCGGATTAAAGGTGCCATATGAATGAAGTCATAACTAAGATACTAGCTGTCAGTTCTTGACCGTTTATGGCTCGCTGCACGCGCATGAGTACTAGCTTTCTGATGCAAAAAACCGAATCCGGATCGGATCCGGATTTTTTGAGTTAAGCCTGTTTTTGTAAGTTGTCGGAAAAATGTCGGATTAAGGGTGCCATATGAATGACGTCATAACTAAGATACTAGCTTTCTGTTCTTAACCGTTTATGGCTCGCTGCACGCGCATGAGTACTAGCTTTCAGATGCAAAAAACCGGATCCGGATCGGATCCGGATTTTTTGAGTTAAGCCTGTTTTTGTAAGTTGTCGGAAAAATGTCGGATTAAAGGTGCCATATGAATGACGTCATAACTAAGATACTAGCTGTCAGTTCTTGACCGTTTATGGCTCGCTGCACGCGCATGAGTACTGGCTTTCTGATGCAAAAAACCGAATCCGGATTGGATGCGGATTTTTTGAGTTAAGCCTGTTTTTGTAAGTTGTCGGAAAAATGTCGGATTAAAGGTGCCATATGAATGACGTCATAACTAAGATACTAGCTGTCAGTTCTTGACCGTTTATGGCTCGCTGCACGCGCATGAGTACTAGCTTTCAGATGCAAAAAAACGGATCCGGATCGGATGCGGATTTTTTTAGTTAAGCCTGTTTTTGTAAGTTGTCGGAAAAATGTCGGATTAAAGGTGCCATATGAATGACGTCATAACTAAGATACTAGCTGTCAGTTCTTGACCGTTTATGGCTCGCTGCACGCGCATGAGTACTAACTTTCAGATGCAAAAAACCGGATCCGGATCGGATCCGGATTTTTTGAGTTAAGCCTGTTTTTGTAAGTTGTCGGAAAAATGTCGGATTAAAGGTGCCATATGAATGACGTCATAACTAAGATACTAGCTGTCAGTTCTTGACCATTTATGGCTCGCTGCACGCGC
Source organism: Dioctria rufipes (assembly GCA_963924295.1). NCBI lineage: Eukaryota > Metazoa > Arthropoda > Insecta > Diptera > Asilidae > Dioctria > Dioctria rufipes. The sequence continues at coordinate 58,804 of CAWUPM010000823.1, forward strand.
TTGAGTACTAGCTTTCAGATGCAAAAAACCGGATCCTGATCGGATCCGGATTTTTTGAGTTAAGCCTGTTTTTGTAAGTTGTCGGAAAAATGTCGGATTAAAGGTGCCATATGAATGACGTCATAACTAAGCTACTAGCTGTCAGTTCTTGACCGTTTATGGCTCGCTGCACGCGCATGAGTACTAGCCTTCTGATGCAAAAAACCGAATCCGGATCGGATTAGGATTTTTTGAGTTAAGCCTGTTTTTGTAAGTTGTCGGAAAAATGTCGGATTAAAGGTGCCATATGAATGACGTCATAACTAAGATACTAGCTGTCAGTTCTTGACCGTTAATGGCTCGCTGCACGCGCATGAGTACTAGCTTTCAGATGCAAAAAACCGGATCCGGATCGGATCCGGATTTTTTGAGTTAAGCCTGTTTTTGTAAGTTGTCGGAAAAATGTCGGATTAAAGGTGCCATATGAATGACGTCATAACTAAGATACTAGCTGTCAGTTCTTGACCGTTTATGGCTCGCTGCACGCGCATGAGTACTAGCTTTCTGATGCAAAAAACCGAATCCGGATCGGATCCGGATTTTTTGAGTTAAGCCTGTTTTTGTAAGTTGTCGGAAAAATGTCGGATTAAAGGTGCCATATGAATGACGTCATAACTAAGATACTAGCTTTCTGTTCTTAACCGTTTATGGCTCGCTGCACGCGCATGAGTACTAGCTTTCAGATGCAAAAAACCGGATCCGGATCGGATCCGGATTTTTTGAGTTAAGCCTGTTTTTGTAAGTTGTCGGAAAAATGTCGGATTAAAGGTGCCATATGAATGACGTCATAACTAAGATACTAGCTGTCAGTTCTTGACCGTTTATGGCTCGCTGCACGCGCATGAGTACTAGCTTTCTGATGCAAAAAACCGAATCCGGATCGGATCCGGATTTTTTGAGTTAAGCCTGTTTTTGTAAGTTGTCGGAAAATGTCGGATTAAAGGTGCCATATGAATGACGTCATAACTAAGATACTAGCTGTCAGTTCTTGACCGTTTATGGCTCGCTGCACGCGCATGAGTACTAGCTTTCAGATGCAAAAAACCGGATCCGGATCGGAACCGGATTTTTTGAGTTAAGCCTGTTTTTGTAAGTTGTCGGAAAAATGTCGGATTAAAGGTGCCATATGAATGACGTCATAACTAAGATACTAGCTGTCAGTTCTTGACCGTTTATGGCTCGCTGCACGTGCATGAGTACTGGCTTTCTGATGCAAAAAACCGAATCCGGATCGGATGCGGATTTTTTGAGTTAAGCCTGTTTTTGTAAGTTGTCGGAAAAATGTCGGATTAAGGGTGCCATATGAATGACGTCATAACTAAGATACTAGCTTTCTGTTCTTAACCGTTTATGGCTCGCTGCACGCGCATGAGTACTAGCTTTCAGATGCAAAAAACCGGATCCGGATCGGATCCGGATTTTTTGAGTTAAGCCTGTTTTTGTAAGTTGTCGGAAAAATGTCGGATTAAAGGTGCCATATGAATGACGTCATAACTAAGATACTAGCTGTCAGTTCTTGACCGTTTATGGCTCGCTGCACGTGCATGAGTACTGGCTTTCTGATGCAAAAAACCGAATCCGGATCGGATGCGGATTTTTTGAGTTAAGCCTGTTTTTGTAAGTTGTCGGAAAAATGTCGGATTAAAGGTGCCATATGAATGACGTCATAACTAAGATACTAGCTGTCAGTTCTTGACCGTTTATGGCTCGCTGCACGCGCATGAGTACTAGCCTTCTGATGCAAAAAACCGAATCCGGATCGGATCCGGATTTTTTGAGTTAAGCCTGTTTTTGTAAGTTGTCGGAAAAATGTCGGATTAAAGGTGCCATATGAATGACGTCATAACTAAGATACTAGCTGTCAGTTCTTGACCGTTAATGGCTCGCTGCACGCGCATGAGTACTAGCTTTCAGATGCAAAAAACCGGATCCGGATCGGATCCGGATTTTTTGAGTTAAGCCTGTTTTTGTAAGTTGTCGGAAAAATGTCGGATTAAAGGTGCCATATGAATGACGTCATAACTAAGATACTAGCTGTCAGTTCTTGACCGTTTATCGCTCGCTGCACGCGCATGAGTACTAGCTTTCTGATGCAAAATACCGAATCCGGATCGGATCCGGATTTTTTGAGTTAAGCCTGTTTTTGTAAGTTGTCGGAAAAATGTTGGATTAAAGGTGCCATATGAATGACGTCATAACTAAGATACTAGCTGTCAGTTCTTGACCGTTTATGGCTCGCTGCACGCGCATGAGTACTAGCTTTCAGATTCAAAAAAACCGGATCCGGATCGGATGCGGATCGGATCCGGATTTTTTGAGTTAAGCCTGTTTTTGTAAGTTGTCGGAAAAATGTCGGATTAAAGGTGCCATATGAATGACGTCATAACTAAGATACTAGCTTTCTGTTCTTAACCGTTTATGGCTCGCTGCACGCGCATGAGTACTAGCTTTCAGATGCAAAAAACCGGATCCAGATCGGATCCGGATTTTTTGAGTTAAGCCTGTTTTTGTAAGTTGTCGGAAAAATGTCGGATTAAAGGTGCCATATGAATGACGTCATAACTAAGATACTAGCTGTCAGTTCTTGACCGTTTATGGCTCGGTGCACGCGCATGAGTACTAGCTTTCAGATGCAAAAAACCGGATCCGGATCGGATCCGGATTTTTTGAGTTAAGCCTGTTTTTGTAAGTTGTTGGAAAAATGTCGGATTAAAGGTGCCATATGAATGACGTCATAACTAAGATACTAGCTGTCAGTTCTTGACCGTTTATGGCTCGCTGCACGCGCATGAGTACTAGCTTTCAGATGCAAAAGACCGGATCCGGATTGGATCCGGATTTTTCGAGTTAAGCCTGTTTTTGTAAGTTGTCGGAAAAATGTCGGATTAAAGGTGCCATATGAATGATGTCATGACTAAGATACTAGCTTTCTGTTCTTAACCGTTTATAGCTCGCTGCACGCGCATGAGTACTAGCTTTCTGATGCAAAAAACCGAATCCGGATCGGATCCGGATTTTTTGAGTTAAGCCTGTTTTTGTAAGTTGTCGGAAAAATGTCGGATTAAAGGTGCCATATGAATGACGTCATAACTATGATACTAGCTGTCAGTTCTTGACCGTTTATGGCTCGCTGCACGCGCATGAGTACTAGCTTTCTGATGCAAAAACCGAATCCGGATCGGATCCGGATTTTTTGAGTTAAGCCTGTTTTTGTAAGTTGTCGGAAAAATGTCGGATTAAAGGTGCCATATGAATGACGTCATAACTAAGATACTAGCTGTCAGTTCTTGACCGTTTATGGCTCGCTGCACGCGCATGAGTAATAGCTTTCAGATGCAAAAGACCGGATCGGGATCGGATCCGGATTTTTCGAGTTAAGCTTGTTTTTGTAAGTTGTCGGAAAAATGTCGGATTAAAGGTGCCATATGAATGACGTCATAACTAAGATACTAGCTGTCAGTTCTTGACCGTTTATGGCTCGCTGCACGCGCATGAGTACTAGCTTTCAGATGCAAAAAACCGGATCCGGATCGGATCCGGATTTTTTGAGTTAAGCCTGTTTTTGTAAGTTGTCGGAAAAATGTCGGATTAAAGGTGCCATATGAATGACGTCATAACTAAGATACTAGCTGTCAGTTCTTGACCGTTTATGGCTCGCTGCACGCGCATGAGTACTAGCTTTCTGATGCAAAAAACCGAATCCGGATCGGATCCGGATTTTTTGAGTTAAGCCTGTTGTTGTAAGTTGTCGGAAAAATGTCGGATTAAAGGTGCCATATGAATGACGTCATAACTAAGATACTAGCTGTCAGTTCTTGACCGTTTATGGCTCGCTGCACGCGCATGAGTACTAGCTTTCAGATGCAAAAAACCGGATCCGGATCGGATCCGGATTTTTTGAGTTAAGCCTGTTTTTGTAAGTTGTCGGAAAAATGTCGGATTAAAGGTGCCATATGAATGACGTCATAACTAAGATACTAGCTGTCAGTTCTTGACCGTTTATGGCTCGCTGCACGCGCATGAGTACTAGCTTTCTGATGCAAAAAACCGAATCCGGATCGGATCCGGATTTTTTGAGTTAAGCCTGTTTTTGTAAGTTGTCGGAAAAATGTCGGATTAAGGGTGCCATATGAATGACGTCATAACTAAGATACTAGCTTTCTGTTCTTAACCGTTTATGGCTCGCTGCACGCGCATGAGTACTAGCTTTCAGATGCAAAAAACCGGATCCGGATCGGATCCGGATTTTTTGAGTTAAGCCTGTTTTTGTAAGTTGTCGGAAAAATGTCGGATTAAAGGTGCCATATGAATGACGTCATAACTAAGATACTAGCTTTCTGTTCTTAACCGTTTATGGCTCGCTGCACGCGCATGAGTACTAGCTTTCAGATGCAAAAAACCGGATCCGGATCGGATCCGGATTTTTTGAGTTAAGCCTGTTTTTGTAAGTTGTCGGAAAAATGTCGGATTAAAGGTGCCATATGAATGACGTCATAACTAAGATACTAGCTGTCAGTTCTTGACCGTTTATGGCTCGCTGCACGCGCATGAGTACTAGCTTTCAGATGCAAAAAACCGGATCCGGATCGGATTCGGATTTTTTGAGTTAAGCCTGTTTTTGTAAATTGTCGGAAAAATGTCGGATTAAAGGTGCCATATGAATGACGTCATAACTAAGATACTAGCTGTCAGTTCTTGACCGTTTATGGCTCGCTGCACGCGCATGAGTACTAGCTTTCTGATGCAAAAAACCGAATCCGGATCGGATGCGGATTTTTTGAGTTAAGCCTGTTTTTGTAAGTTGTCGGAAAAATGTCGGATTAAAGGTGCCATATGAATGACGTCATAACTAAGATACTAGCTGTCAGTTCTTGACCGTTTATGGCTCGCTGCACGCGCATGAGTACTAGCCTTCTGATGCAAAAAACCGAATCCGGATCGGATCCGGATTTTTTGAGTTAAGCCTGTTTTTGTAAGTTGTCGGAAAAATGTCGGATTAAAGGTGCCATATGAATGACGTCATAACTAAGATACTAGCTGTCAGTTCTTGACCGTTAATGGCTCGCTGCACGCGCATGAGTACTAGCTTTCAGATGCAAAAAACCGGATCCGGATCGGATCCGGATTTTTTGAGTTAAGCCTGTTTTTGTAAGTTGTCGGAAAAATGTCGGATTAAAGGTGCCATATGAATGACGTCATAACTAAGATACTAGCTGTCAGTTCTTGACCGTTTATCGCTCGCTGCACGCGCATGAGTACTAGCTTTCTGATGCAAAATACCGAATCCGGATCGGATCCGGATTTTTTGAGTTAAGCCTGTTTTTGTAAGTTGTCGGAAAAATGTTGGATTAAAGGTGCCATATGAATGACGTCATAACTAAGATACTAGCTGTCAGTTCTTGACCGTTTATGGCTCGCTGCACGCGCATGAGTACTAGCTTTCAGATTCAAAAAAACCGGATCCGGATCGGATGCGGATCGGATCCGGATTTTTTGAGTTAAGCCTGTTTTTGTAAGTTGTCGGAAAAATGTCGGATTAAAGGTGCCATATGAATGACGTCATAACTAAGATACTAGCTTTCTGTTCTTAACCGTTTATGGCTCGCTGCACGCGCATGAGTACTAGCTTTCAGATGCAAAAAACCGGATCCAGATCGGATCCGGATTTTTTGAGTTAAGCCTGTTTTTGTAAGTTGTCGGAAAAATGTCGGATTAAAGGTGCCATATGAATGACGTCATAACTAAGATACTAGCTGTCAGTTCTTGACCGTTTATGGCTCGGTGCACGCGCATGAGTACTAGCTTTCAGATGCAAAAAACCGGATCCGGATCGGATCCGGATTTTTTGAGTTAAGCCTGTTTTTGTAAGTTGTTGGAAAAATGTCGGATTAAAGGTGCCATATGAATGACGTCATAACTAAGATACTAGCTGTCAGTTCTTGACCGTTTATGGCTCGCTGCACGCGCATGAGTACTAGCTTTCAGATGCAAAAGACCGGATCCGGATTGGATCCGGATTTTTCGAGTTAAGCCTGTTTTTGTAAGTTGTCGGAAAAATGTCGGATTAAAGGTGCCATATGAATGATGTCATGACTAAGATACTAGCTTTCTGTTCTTAACCGTTTATAGCTCGCTGCACGCGCATGAGTACTAGCTTTCTGATGCAAAAAACCGAATCCGGATCGGATCCGGATTTTTTGAGTTAAGCCTGTTTTTGTAAGTTGTCGGAAAAATGTCGGATTAAAGGTGCCATATGAATGACGTCATAACTATGATACTAGCTGTCAGTTCTTGACCGTTTATGGCTCGCTGCACGCGCATGAGTACTAGCTTTCTGATGCAAAAACCGAATCCGGATCGGATCCGGATTTTTTGAGTTAAGCCTGTTTTTGTAAGTTGTCGGAAAAATGTCGGATTAAAGGTGCCATATGAATGACGTCATAACTAAGATACTAGCTGTCAGTTCTTGACCGTTTATGGCTCGCTGCACGCGCATGAGTAATAGCTTTCAGATGCAAAAGACCGGATCGGGATCGGATCCGGATTTTTCGAGTTAAGCTTGTTTTTGTAAGTTGTCGGAAAAATGTCGGATTAAAGGTGCCATATGAATGACGTCATAACTAAGATACTAGCTGTCAGTTCTTGACCGTTTATGGCTCGCTGCACGCGCATGAGTACTAGCTTTCAGATGCAAAAAACCGGATCCGGATCGGATCCGGATTTTTTGAGTTAAGCCTGTTTTTGTAAGTTGTCGGAAAAATGTCGGATTAAAGGTGCCATATGAATGACGTCATAACTAAGATACTAGCTGTCAGTTCTTGACCGTTTATGGCTCGCTGCACGCGCATGAGTACTAGCTTTCTGATGCAAAAAACCGAATCCGGATCGGATCCGGATTTTTTGAGTTAAGCCTGTTGTTGTAAGTTGTCGGAAAAATGTCGGATTAAAGGTGCCATATGAATGACGTCATAACTAAGATACTAGCTGTCAGTTCTTGACCGTTTATGGCTCGCTGCACGCGCATGAGTACTAGCTTTCAGATGCAAAAAACCGGATCCGGATCGGATCCGGATTTTTTGAGTTAAGCCTGTTTTTGTAAGTTGTCGGAAAAATGTCGGATTAAAGGTGCCATATGAATGACGTCATAACTAAGATACTAGCTGTCAGTTCTTGACCGTTTATGGCTCGCTGCACGCGCATGAGTACTAGCTTTCTGATGCAAAAAACCGAATCCGGATCGGATCCGGATTTTTTGAGTTAAGCCTGTTTTTGTAAGTTGTCGGAAAAATGTCGGATTAAGGGTGCCATATGAATGACGTCATAACTAAGATACTAGCTTTCTGTTCTTAACCGTTTATGGCTCGCTGCACGCGCATGAGTACTAGCTTTCAGATGCAAAAAACCGGATCCGGATCGGATCCGGATTTTTTGAGTTAAGCCTGTTTTTGTAAGTTGTCGGAAAAATGTCGGATTAAAGGTGCCATATGAATGACGTCATAACTAAGATACTAGCTTTCTGTTCTTAACCGTTTATGGCTCGCTGCACGCGCATGAGTACTAGCTTTCAGATGCAAAAAACCGGATCCGGATCGGATCCGGATTTTTTGAGTTAAGCCTGTTTTTGTAAGTTGTCGGAAAAATGTCGGATTAAAGGTGCCATATGAATGACGTCATAACTAAGATACTAGCTGTCAGTTCTTGACCGTTTATGGCTCGCTGCACGCGCATGAGTACTAGCTTTCAGATGCAAAAAACCGGATCCGGATCGGATTCGGATTTTTTGAGTTAAGCCTGTTTTTGTAAATTGTCGGAAAAATGTCGGATTAAAGGTGCCATATGAATGACGTCATAACTAAGATACTAGCTGTCAGTTCTTGACCGTTTATGGCTCGCTGCACGCGCATGAGTACTAGCTTTCTGATGCAAAAAACCGAATCCGGATCGGATGCGGATTTTTTGAGTTAAGCCTGTTTTTGTAAGTTGTCGGAAAAATGTCGGATTAAAGGTGCCATATGAATGACGTCATAACTAAGATACTAGCTGTCAGTTCTTGACCGTTTATGGCTCGCTGCACGCGCATGAGTACTAGCCTTCTGATGCAAAAAACCGAATCCGGATCGGATCCGGATTTTTTGAGTTAAGCCTGTTTTTGTAAGTTGTCGGAAAAATGTCGGATTAAAGGTGCCATATGAATGACGTCATAACTAAGATACTAGCTGTCAGTTCTTGACCGTTAATGGCTCGCTGCACGCGCATGAGTACTAGCTTTCAGATGCAAAAAACCGGATCCGGATCGGATCCGGATTTTTTGAGTTAAGCCTGTTTTTGTAAGTTGTCGGAAAAATGTCGGATTAAAGGTGCCATATGAATGACGTCATAACTAAGATACTAGCTGTCAGTTCTTGACCGTTTATCGCTCGCTGCACGCGCATGAGTACTAGCTTTCTGATGCAAAATACCGAATCCGGATCGGATCCGGATTTTTTGAGTTAAGCCTGTTTTTGTAAGTTGTCGGAAAAATGTTGGATTAAAGGTGCCATATGAATGACGTCATAACTAAGATACTAGCTGTCAGTTCTTGACCGTTTATGGCTCGCTGCACGCGCATGAGTACTAGCTTTCAGATTCAAAAAAACCGGATCCGGATCGGATGCGGATCGGATCCGGATTTTTTGAGTTAAGCCTGTTTTTGTAAGTTGTCGGAAAAATGTCGGATTAAAGGTGCCATATGAATGACGTCATAACTAAGATACTAGCTTTCTGTTCTTAACCGTTTATGGCTCGCTGCACGCGCATGAGTACTAGCTTTCAGATGCAAAAAACCGGATCCAGATCGGATCCGGATTTTTTGAGTTAAGCCTGTTTTTGTAAGTTGTCGGAAAAATGTCGGATTAAAGGTGCCATATGAATGACGTCATAACTAAGATACTAGCTGTCAGTTCTTGACCGTTTATGGCTCGGTGCACGCGCATGAGTACTAGCTTTCAGATGCAAAAAACCGGATCCGGATCGGATCCGGATTTTTTGAGTTAAGCCTGTTTTTGTAAGTTGTTGGAAAAATGTCGGATTAAAGGTGCCATATGAATGACGTCATAACTAAGATACTAGCTGTCAGTTCTTGACCGTTTATGGCTCGCTGCACGCGCATGAGTACTAGCTTTCAGATGCAAAAGACCGGATCCGGATTGGATCCGGATTTTTCGAGTTAAGCCTGTTTTTGTAAGTTGTCGGAAAAATGTCGGATTAAAGGTGCCATATGAATGATGTCATGACTAAGATACTAGCTTTCTGTTCTTAACCGTTTATAGCTCGCTGCACGCGCATGAGTACTAGCTTTCTGATGCAAAAAACCGAATCCGGATCGGATCCGGATTTTTTGAGTTAAGCCTGTTTTTGTAAGTTGTCGGAAAAATGTCGGATTAAAGGTGCCATATGAATGACGTCATAACTATGATACTAGCTGTCAGTTCTTGACCGTTTATGGCTCGCTGCACGCGCATGAGTACTAGCTTTCTGATGCAAAAACCGAATCCGGATCGGATCCGGATTTTTTGAGTTAAGCCTGTTTTTGTAAGTTGTCGGAAAAATGTCGGATTAAAGGTGCCATATGAATGACGTCATAACTAAGATACTAGCTGTCAGTTCTTGACCGTTTATGGCTCGCTGCACGCGCATGAGTAATAGCTTTCAGATGCAAAAGACCGGATCGGGATCGGATCCGGATTTTTCGAGTTAAGCTTGTTTTTGTAAGTTGTCGGAAAAATGTCGGATTAAAGGTGCCATATGAATGACGTCATAACTAAGATACTAGCTGTCAGTTCTTGACCGTTTATGGCTCGCTGCACGCGCATGAGTACTAGCTTTCAGATGCAAAAAACCGGATCCGGATCGGATCCGGATTTTTTGAGTTAAGCCTGTTTTTGTAAGTTGTCGGAAAAATGTCGGATTAAAGGTGCCATATGAATGACGTCATAACTAAGATACTAGCTGTCAGTTCTTGACCGTTTATGGCTCGCTGCACGCGCATGAGTACTAGCTTTCTGATGCAAAAAACCGAATCCGGATCGGATCCGGATTTTTTGAGTTAAGCCTGTTGTTGTAAGTTGTCGGAAAAATGTCGGATTAAAGGTGCCATATGAATGACGTCATAACTAAGATACTAGCTGTCAGTTCTTGACCGTTTATGGCTCGCTGCACGCGCATGAGTACTAGCTTTCAGATGCAAAAAACCGGATCCGGATCGGATCCGGATTTTTTGAGTTAAGCCTGTTTTTGTAAGTTGTCGGAAAAATGTCGGATTAAAGGTGCCATATGAATGACGTCATAACTAAGATACTAGCTGTCAGTTCTTGACCGTTTATGGCTCGCTGCACGCGCATGAGTACTAGCTTTCTGATGCAAAAAACCGAATCCGGATCGGATCCGGATTTTTTGAGTTAAGCCTGTTTTTGTAAGTTGTCGGAAAAATGTCGGATTAAGGGTGCCATATGAATGACGTCATAACTAAGATACTAGCTTTCTGTTCTTAACCGTTTATGGCTCGCTGCACGCGCATGAGTACTAGCTTTCAGATGCAAAAAACCGGATCCGGATCGGATCCGGATTTTTTGAGTTAAGCCTGTTTTTGTAAGTTGTCGGAAAAATGTCGGATTAAAGGTGCCATATGAATGACGTCATAACTAAGATACTAGCTTTCTGTTCTTAACCGTTTATGGCTCGCTGCACGCGCATGAGTACTAGCTTTCAGATGCAAAAAACCGGATCCGGATCGGATCCGGATTTTTTGAGTTAAGCCTGTTTTTGTAAGTTGTCGGAAAAATGTCGGATTAAAGGTGCCATATGAATGACGTCATAACTAAGATACTAGCTGTCAGTTCTTGACCGTTTATGGCTCGCTGCACGCGCATGAGTACTAGCTTTCAGATGCAAAAAACCGGATCCGGATCGGATTCGGATTTTTTGAGTTAAGCCTGTTTTTGTAAATTGTCGGAAAAATGTCGGATTAAAGGTGCCATATGAATGACGTCATAACTAAGATACTAGCTGTCAGTTCTTGACCGTTTATGGCTCGCTGCACGCGCATGAGTACTAGCTTTCTGATGCAAAAAACCGAATCCGGATCGGATCCGGATTTTTTGAGTTAAGCCTGTTTTTGTAAGTTGTCGGAAAAATGTCGGATTAAAGGTGCCATATGAATGACGTCATAACTAAGATACTAGCTTTCTGTTCTTAACCGTTTATGGCTCGCTGCACGCGCATGAGTACTAGCTTTCAGATGCAAAAAACCGGATCCGGATCGGATCCGGATTTTTTGAGTTAAGCCTGTTTTTGTAAGTTGTCGGAAAAATGTCGGATTAAAGGTGCCGTATGAATGACGTCATAACTAAGATACTAGCTGTCAGTTGTTGACCGTTTATGGCTCGCTGCACGCGCATGAGTACTAGCTTTCTGATGCAAAAAACCGAATCCGGATCGGATCCGGTTTTTTTGAGTTAAGCCTGTTTTTGTAAGTTGTCGGAAAAATGTCGGATTAAAGGTGCCATATGAATGACGTCATAACTAAGATACTAGCTGTCAGTTCTTGACCGTTTATGGCTCGCTGCACTCGCATGAGTACTAGCTTTCAGATGCAAAAAACCGGATCCGGATCGGATCCGGATTTTTTGAGTTAAGCCTGTTTTTGTAAGTTGTCGGAAAAATGTCGGATTAAAGGTGCCATATGAATGAAGTCATAACTAAGATACTAGCTGTCAGTTCTTGACCGTTTATGGCTCGCTGCACGCGCATGAGTACTAGCTTTCTGATGCAAAAAACCGAATCCGGATCGGATCCGGATTTTTTGAGTTAAGCCTGTTTTTGTAAGTTGTCGGAAAAATGTCGGATTAAGGGTGCCATATGAATGACGTCATAACTAAGATACTAGCTTTCTGTTCTTAACCGTTTATGGCTCGCTGCACGCGCATGAGTACTAGCTTTCAGATGCAAAAAACCGGATCCGGATCGGATCCGGATTTTTTGAGTTAAGCCTGTTTTTGTAAGTTGTCGGAAAAATGTCGGATTAAAGGTGCCATATGAATGACGTCATAACTAAGATACTAGCTGTCAGTTCTTGACCGTTTATGGCTCGCTGCACGCGCATGAGTACTGGCTTTCTGATGCAAAAAACCGAATCCGGATTGGATGCGGATTTTTTGAGTTAAGCCTGTTTTTGTAAGTTGTCGGAAAAATGTCGGATTAAAGGTGCCATATGAATGACGTCATAACTAAGATACTAGCTGTCAGTTCTTGACCGTTTATGGCTCGCTGCACGCGCATGAGTACTAGCTTTCAGATGCAAAAAAACGGATCCGGATCGGATGCGGATTTTTTTAGTTAAGCCTGTTTTTGTAAGTTGTCGGAAAAATGTCGGATTAAAGGTGCCATATGAATGACGTCATAACTAAGATACTAGCTGTCAGTTCTTGACCGTTTATGGCTCGCTGCACGCGCATGAGTACTAACTTTCAGATGCAAAAAACCGGATCCGGATCGGATCCGGATTTTTTGAGTTAAGCCTGTTTTTGTAAGTTGTCGGAAAAATGTCGGATTAAAGGTGCCATATGAATGACGTCATAACTAAGATACTAGCTGTCAGTTCTTGACCATTTATGGCTCGCTGCACGCGCTTGAGTACTAGCTTTCAGATGCAAAAAACCGGATCCTGATCGGATCCGGATTTTTTGAGTTAAGCCTGTTTTTGTAAGTTGTCGGAAAAATGTCGGATTAAAGGTGCCATATGAATGACGTCATAACTAAGCTACTAGCTGTCAGTTCTTGACCGTTTATGGCTCGCTGCACGCGCATGAGTACTAGCCTTCTGATGCAAAAAACCGAATCCGGATCGGATTAGGATTTTTTGAGTTAAGCCTGTTTTTGTAAGTTGTCGGAAAAATGTCGGATTAAAGGTGCCATATGAATGACGTCATAACTAAGATACTAGGTGTCAGTTCTTGACCGTTAATGGCTCGCAGCACGCGCATGAGTACTAGCTTTCAGATGCAAAAAACCGGATCCGGATCGGATCCGGATTTTTTGAGTTAAGCCTGTTTTTGTAAGTTGTCGGAAAAATGTCGGATTAAAGGTGCCATATGAATGACGTCATAACTAAGATACTAGCTGTCAGTTCTTGACCGTTTATGGCTCGCTGCACGCGCATGAGTACTAGCTTTCTGATGCAAAAAACCGAATCCGGATCGGATCCGGATTTTTTGAGTTAAGCCTGTTTTTGTAAGTTGTCGGAAAAATGTCGGATTAAAGGTGCCATATGAATGACTTCATAACTAAGATACTAGCTTTCTGTTCTTAACCGTTTATGGCTCGCTGCACGCGCATGAGTACTAGCTTTCAGATGCAAAAAACCGGATCCGGATCGGATCCGGATTTTTTGAGTTAAGCCTGTTTTTGTAAGTTGTCGGAAAAATGTCGGATTAAAGGTGCCATATGAATGACGTCATAACTAAGATACTAGCTGTCAGTTCTTGACCGTTTATGGCTCGCTGCACGCGCATGAGTACTAGCTTTCTGATGCAAAAAACCGAATCCGGAACGGATCCGGATTTTTTGAGTTAAGCCTGTTTTTGTAAGTTGTCGGAAAATGTCGGATTAAAGGTGCCATATGAATGACGTCATAACTAAGATACTAGCTGTCAGTTCTTGACCGTTTATGGCTCGCTGCACGCGCATGAGTACTAGCTTTCAGATGCAAAAAACCGGATCCGGATCGGATCCGGATTTTTTGAGTTAAGCCTGTTTTTGTAAGTTGTCGGAAAAATGTCGGATTAAAGGTGCCATATGAATGACGTCATAACTAAGATACTAGCTGTCAGTTCTTGACCGTTTATGGCTCGCTGCACGCGCATGAGTACTAGCTTTCTGATGCAAAAAACCGAATCCGGATCGGATCCGGATTTTTTGAGTTAAGCCTGTTTTTGTAAGTTGTCGGAAAAATGTCGGATTAAGGGTGCCATATGAATGACGTCATAACTAAGATACTAGCTTTCTGTTCTTAACCGTTTATGGCTCGCTGCACGCGCATGAGTACTAGCTTTCAGATGCAAAAAACCGGATCCGGATCGGATCCGGATTTTTTGAGTTAAGCCTGTTTTTGTAAGTTGTCGGAAAAATGTCGGATTAAAGGTGCCATATGAATGACGTCATAACTAAGATACTAGCTGTCAGTTCTTGACCGTTTATGGCTCGCTGCACGTGCATGAGTACTGGCTTTCTGATGCAAAAAACCGAATCCGGATCGGATGCGGATTTTTTGAGTTAAGCCTGTTTTTGTAAGTTGTCGGAAAAATGTCGGATTAAAGGTGCCATATGAATGACGTCATAACTAAGATACTAGCTGTCAGTTCTTGACCGTTTATGGCTCGCTGCACGCGCATGAATACTAGCTTTCAGATGCAAAAAACCGGATCCGGATCGGATCCGGATTTTTTGAGTTAAGCCTGTTTTTGTAAGTTGTCGGAAAAATGTCGGATTAAAGGTGCCATATGAATGACGTCATAACTAAGATACTAGCTGTCAGTTCTTGACCGTTTATGGCTCGCTGCACGCGCATGAGTACTAGCTTTCAGATGCAAAAAACCGGATCCGGATCGGATCCGGATTTTTTGAGTTAAGCCTGTTTTTGTAAGTTGTCGGAAAAATGTCGGATTAAAGGTGCCATATGAATGACGTCATAACTAAGATACTAGCTGTCAGTTCTTGACCGTTTATGGCTCGCTGCACGCGCATGAGTACTAGCTTTCAGATGCAAAAGACCGGATCGGGATCGGATCCGGATTTTTCGAGTTAAGCTTGTTTTTGTAAGTTGTCGGAAAAATGTCGGATTAAAGGTGCCATATGAATGACGTCATAACTAAGATACTAGCTGTCAGTTCTTGACCGTTTATGGCTCGCTGCACGCGCATGAGCACTAGCTTTCAGATGCAAAAAACCGGATCCGGATCGGATCCGGATTTTTTGAATTAAGCCTGTTTTTGTAAGTTGTCGGAAAAATGTCGGATTAAAGGTGCCATATGAATGACGTCATAACTAAGATACTAGCTGTCAGTTCTTGACCGTTTATGGCTCGCTGCACGCGCATGAGTACTAGCTTTCAGATGCAAAAAAACGGATCCGGATCGGATGCGGATTTTTTGAGTTAAGCCTGTTTTTGTAAGTTGTCGGAAAAATGTCGGATTAAAGGTGCCATATGAATGACGTCATAACTAAGATACTAGCTGTCAGTTCTTGACCGTTTATGGCTCGCTGCACGCGCATGAGTACTAACTTTCAGATGTAAAAAACCGGATCCGGATCGGATCCGGATTTTTTGAGTTAAGCCTGTTTTTGTAAGTTGTCGGAAAAATGTCGGATTAAAGGTGCCATATGAATGACGTCATAACTAAGATACTAGCTGTCAGTTCTTGACCATTTATGGCTCGCTGCACGCGCTTGAGTACTAGCTTTCAGATGCAAAAAACCGGATCCTGATCGGATCCGGATTTTTTGAGTTAAGCCTGTTTTTGTAAGTTGTCGGAAAAATGTCGGATTAAAGGTGCCATATGAATGACGTCATAACTAAGATACTAGCTGTCAGTTCTTGACCGTTTATGGCTCGCTGCACGCGCATGAGTACTAGCCTTCTGATGCAAAAAACCGAATCCGGATCGGATCCGGATTTTTTGAGTTAAGCCTGTTTTTGTAAGTTGTCGGAAAAATGTCGGATTAAAGGTGCCATATGAATGACGTCATAACTAAGATACTAGCTGTCAGTTCTTGACCGTTAATGGCTCGCTGCACGCGCATGAGTACTAGCTTTCAGATGCAAAAAACCGGATCCGGATCGGATCCGGATTTTTTGAGTTAAGCCTGTTTTTGTAAGTTGTCGGAAAAATGTCGGATTAAAGGTGCCATATGAATGACGTCATAACTAAGATACTAGCTGTCAGTTCTTGACCGTTTATCGCTCGCTGCACGCGCATGAGTACTAGCTTTCTGATGCAAAATACCGAATCCGGATCGGATCCGGATTTTTTGAGTTAAGCCTGTTTTTGTAAGTTGTCGGAAAAATGTTGGATTAAAGGTGCCATATGAATGACGTCATAACTAAGATACTAGCTGTCAGTTCTTGACCATTTACGGCTCGCTGCACGCGCTTGAGTACTAGCTTTCAGATGCAAAAAACCGGATCCTGATCGGATCCGGATTTTTTGAGTTAAGCCTGTTTTTGTAAGTTGTCGGAAAAATGTCGGATTAAAGGTGCCATATGAATGACGTCATAACTAAGATACTAGCTGTCAGTTCTTGACCGTTTATGGCTCGCTGCACGCGCATGAGTACTAGCCTTCTGATGCAAAAAACCGAATCCGGATCGGATCCGGATTTTTTGAGTTAAGCCTGTTTTTGTAAGTTGTCGGAAAAATGTCGGATTAAAGGTGCCATATGAATGACGTCATAACTAAGATACTAGCTGTCAGTTCTTGACCGTTAATGGCTCGCTGCACGCGCATGAGTACTAGCTTTCAGATGCAAAAAACCGGATCCGGATCGGATCCGGATTTTTTGAGTTAAGCCTGTTTTTGTAAGTTGTCGGAAAAATGTCGGATTAAAGGTGCCATATGAATGACGTCATAACTAAGATACTAGCTGTCAGTTCTTGACCGTTTATCGCTCGCTGCACGCGCATGAGTACTAGCTTTCTGATGCAAAATACCGAATCCGGATCGGATCCGGATTTTTTGAGTTAAGCCTGTTTTTGTAAGTTGTCGGAAAAATGTTGGATTAAAGGTGCCATATGAATGACGTCATAACTAAGATACTAGCTGTCAGTTCTTGACCATTTATGGCTCGCTGCACGCGCTTGAGTACTAGCTTTCAGATGCAAAAAAACGGATCCGGATCGGATGCGGATTTTTTTAGTTAAGCCTGTTTTTGTAAGTTGTCGGAAAAATGTCGGATTAAAGGTGCCATATGAATGACGTCATAACTAAGATACTAGCTGTCAGTTCTTGACCGTTTATGGCTCGCTGCACGCGCATGAGTACTAACTTTCAGATGCAAAAAACCGGATCCGGATCGGATCCGGATTTTTTGAGTTAAGCCTGTTTTTGTAAGTTGTCGGAAAAATGTCGGATTAAAGGTGCCATATGAATGACGTCATAACTAAGATACTAGCTGTCAGTTCTTGACCATTTATGGCTCGCTGCACGCGCTTGAGTACTAGCTTTCAGATGCAAAAAACCGGATCCTGATCGGATCCGGATTTTTTGAGTTAAGCCTGTTTTTGTAAGTTGTCGGAAAAATGTCGGATTAAAGGTGCCATATGAATGACGTCATAACTAAGCTACTAGCTGTCAGTTCTTGACCGTTTATGGCTCGCTGCACGCGCATGAGTACTAGCCTTCTGATGCAAAAAACCGAATCCGGATCGGATTAGGATTTTTTGAGTTAAGCCTGTTTTTGTAAGTTGTCGGAAAAATGTCGGATTAAAGGTGCCATATGAATGACGTCATAACTAAGATACTAGCTGTCAGTTCTTGACCGTTAATGGCTCGCTGCACGCGCATGAGTACTAGCTTTCAGATGCAAAAAACCGGATCCGGATCGGATCCGGATTTTTTGAGTTAAGCCTGTTTTTGTAAGTTGTCGGAAAAATGTCGGATTAAAGGTGCCATATGAATGACGTCATAACTAAGATACTAGCTGTCAGTTCTTGACCGTTTATGGCTCGCTGCACGCGCATGAGTACTAGCTTTCTGATGCAAAAAACCGAATCCGGATCGGATCCGGATTTTTTGAGTTAAGCCTGTTTTTGTAAGTTGTCGGAAAAATGTCGGATTAAAGGTGCCATATGAATGACGTCATAACTAAGATACTAGCTTTCTGTTCTTAACCGTTTATGGCTCGCTGCACGCGCATGAGTACTAGCTTTCAGATGCAAAAAACCGGATCCGGATCGGATCCGGATTTTTTGAGTTAAGCCTGTTTTTGTAAGTTGTCGGAAAAATGTCGGATTAAAGGTGCCATATGAATGACGTCATAACTAAGATACTAGCTGTCAGTTCTTGACCGTTTATGGCTCGCTGCACGCGCATGAGTACTAGCTTTCTGATGCAAAAAACCGAATCCGGATCGGATCCGGATTTTTTGAGTTAAGCCTGTTTTTGTAAGTTGTCGGAAAATGTCGGATTAAAGGTGCCATATGAATGACGTCATAACTAAGATACTAGCTGTCAGTTCTTGACCGTTTATGGCTCGCTGCACGCGCATGAGTACTAGCTTTCAGATGCAAAAAACCGGATCCGGATCGGATCCGGATTTTTTGAGTTAAGCCTGTTTTTGTAAGTTGTCGGAAAAATGTCGGATTAAAGGTGCCATATGAATGACGTCATAACTAAGATACTAGCTGTCAGTTCTTGACCGTTTATGGCTCGCTGCACGCGCATGAGTACTAGCTTTCTGATGCAAAAAACCGAATCCGGATCGGATCCGGATTTTTTGAGTTAAGCCTGTTTTTGTAAGTTGTCGGAAAAATGTCGGATTAAGGGTGCCATATGAATGACGTCATAACTAAGATACTAGCTTTCTGTTCTTAACCGTTTATGGCTCGCTGCACGCGCATGAGTACTAGCTTTCAGATGCAAAAAACCGGATCCGGATCGGATCCGGATTTTTTGAGTTAAGCCTGTTTTTGTAAGTTGTCGGAAAAATGTCGGATTAAAGGTGCCATATGAATGACGTCATAACTAAGATACTAGCTGTCAGTTCTTGACCGTTTATGGCTCGCTGCACGTGCATGAATACTGGCTTTCTGATGCAAAAAACCGAATCCGGATCGGATGCGGATTTTTTGAGTTAAGCCTGTTTTTGTAAGTTGTCGGAAAAATGTCGGATTAAAGGTGCCATATGAATGACGTCATAACTAAGATACTAGCTGTCAGTTCTTGACCGTTTATGGCTCGCTGCACGCGCATGAGTACTAGCCTTCTGATGCAAAAAACCGAATCCGGATCGGATCCGGATTTTTTGAGTTAAGCCTGTTTTTGTAAGTTGTCGGAAAAATGTCGGATTAAAGGTGCCATATGAATGACGTCATAACTAAGATACTAGCTGTCAGTTCTTGACCGTTAATGGCTCGCTGCACGCGCATGAGTACTAGCTTTCAGATGCAAAAAACCGGATCCGGATCGGATCCGGATTTTTTGAGTTAAGCCTGTTTTTGTAAGTTGTCGGAAAAATGTCGGATTAAAGGTGCCATATGAATGACGTCATAACTAAGATACTAGCTGTCAGTTCTTGACCGTTTATCGCTCGCTGCACGCGCATGAGTACTAGCTTTCTGATGCAAAATACCGAATCCGGATCGGATCCGGATTTTTTGAGTTAAGCCTGTTTTTGTAAGTTGTCGGAAAAATGTTGGATTAAAGGTGCCATATGAATGACGTCATAACTAAGATACTAGCTGTCAGTTCTTGACCGTTTATGGCTCGCTGCACGCGCATGAGTACTAGCTTTCAGATTCAAAAAAACCGGATCCGGATCGGATGCGGATCGGATCCGGATTTTTTGAGTTAAGCCTGTTTTTGTAAGTTGTCGGAAAAATGTCGGATTAAAGGTGCCATATGAATGACGTCATAACTAAGATACTAGCTTTCTGTTCTTAACCGTTTATGGCTCGCTGCACGCGCATGAGTACTAGCTTTCAGATGCAAAAAACCGGATCCAGATCGGATCCGGATTTTTTGAGTTAAGCCTGTTTTTGTAAGTTGTCGGAAAAATGTCGGATTAAAGGTGCCATATGAATGACGTCATAACTAAGATACTAGCTGTCAGTTCTTGACCGTTTATGGCTCGGTGCACGCGCATGAGTACTAGCTTTCAGATGCAAAAAACCGGATCCGGATCGGATCCGGATTTTTTGAGTTAAGCCTGTTTTTGTAAGTTGTTGGAAAAATGTCGGATTAAAGGTGCCATATGAATGACGTCATAACTAAGATACTAGCTGTCAGTTCTTGACCGTTTATGGCTCGCTGCACGCGCATGAGTACTAGCTTTCAGATGCAAAAGACCGGATCCGGATTGGATCCGGATTTTTCGAGTTAAGCCTGTTTTTGTAAGTTGTCGGAAAAATGTCGGATTAAAGGTGCCATATGAATGATGTCATGACTAAGATACTAGCTTTCTGTTCTTAACCGTTTATAGCTCGCTGCACGCGCATGAGTACTAGCTTTCTGATGCAAAAAACCGAATCCGGATCGGATCCGGATTTTTTGAGTTAAGCCTGTTTTTGTAAGTTGTCGGAAAAATGTCGGATTAAAGGTGCCATATGAATGACGTCATAACTATGATACTAGCTGTCAGTTCTTGACCGTTTATGGCTCGCTGCACGCGCATGAGTACTAGCTTTCTGATGCAAAAAACCGAATCCGGATCGGATCCGGATTTTTTGAGTTAAGCCTGTTTTTGTAAGTTGTCGGAAAAATGTCGGATTAAAGGTGCCATATGAATGACGTCATAACTAAGATACTAGCTGTCAGTTCTTGACCGTTTATGGCTCGCTGCACGCGCATGAGTAATAGCTTTCAGATGCAAAAGACCGGATCGGGATCGGATCCGGATTTTTCGAGTTAAGCTTGTTTTTGTAAGTTGTCGGAAAAATGTCGGATTAAAGGTGCCATATGAATGACGTCATAACTAAGATACTAGCTGTCAGTTCTTGACCGTTTATGGCTCGCTGCACGCGCATGAGTACTAGCTTTCAGATGCAAAAAACCGGATCCGGATCGGATCCGGATTTTTTGAGTTAAGCCTGTTTTTGTAAGTTGTCGGAAAAATGTCGGATTAAAGGTGCCATATGAATGACGTCATAACTAAGATACTAGCTGTCAGTTCTTGACCGTTTATGGCTCGCTGCACGCGCATGAGTACTAGCTTTCTGATGCAAAAAACCGAATCCGGATCGGATCCGGATTTTTTGAGTTAAGCCTGTTGTTGTAAGTTGTCGGAAAAATGTCGGATTAAAGGTGCCATATGAATGACGTCATAACTAAGATACTAGCTGTCAGTTCTTGACCGTTTATGGCTCGCTGCACGCGCATGAGTACTAGCTTTCAGATGCAAAAAACCGGATCCGGATCGGATCCGGATTTTTTGAGTTAAGCCTGTTTTTGTAAGTTGTCGGAAAAATGTCGGATTAAAGGTGCCATATGAATGACGTCATAACTAAGATACTAGCTGTCAGTTCTTGACCGTTTATGGCTCGCTGCACGCGCATGAGTACTAGCTTTCTGATGCAAAAAACCGAATCCGGATCGGATCCGGATTTTTTGAGTTAAGCCTGTTTTTGTAAGTTGTTTTGTAAGTTGTCGGAAAATGTCGGATTAAAGGTGCCATATGAATGACGTCATAACTAAGATACTAGCTGTCAGTTCTTGACCGTTTATGGCTCGCTGCACGCGCATGAGTACTAACTTTCAGATGCAAAAAACCGGATCCGGATCGGATCCGGATTTTTTGAGTTAAGCCTGTTTTTGTAAGTTGTCGGAAAAATGTCGGATTAAAGGTGCCATATGAATGACGTCATAACTAAGATACTAGCTGTCAGTTCTTGACCATTTATGGCTCGCTCCACGCGCTTGAGTACTAGCTTTCAGATGCAAAAAACCGGATCCTGATCGGATCCGGATTTTTTGAGTTAAGCCTGTTTTTGTAAGTTGTCGGAAAAATGTCGGATTAAAGGTGCCATATGAATGACGTCATAACTAAGCTACTAGCTGTCAGTTCTTGACCGTTTATGGCTCGCTGCACGCGCATGAGTACTAGCCTTCTGATGCAAAAAACCGAATCCGGATCGGATTAGGATTTTTTGAGTTAAGCCTGTTTTTGTAAGTTGTCGGAAAAATGTCGGATTAAAGGTGCCATATGAATGACGTCATAACTAAGATACTAGCTGTCAGTTCTTGACCGTTAATGGCTCGCTGCACGCGCATGAGTACTAGCTTTCAGATGCAAAAAACCGGATCCGGATCGGATCCGGATTTTTTGAGTTAAGCCTGTTTTTGTAAGTTGTCGGAAAAATGTCGGATTAAAGGTGCCATATGAATGACGTCATAACTAAGATACTAGCTGTCAGTTCTTGACCGTTTATGGCTCGCTGCACGCGCATGAGTACTAGCTTTCTGATGCAAAAAACCGAATCAGGATCGGATCCGGATTTTTTGAGTTAAGCCTGTTTTTGTAAGTTGTCGGAAAAATGTCGGATTAAAGGTGCCATATGAATGACGTCATAACTAAGATACTAGCTTTCTGTTCTTAACCGTTTATGGCTCGCTGCACGCGCATGAGTACTAGCTTTCAGATGCAAAAAACCGGATCCGGATCGGATCCGGATTTTTTGAGTTAAGCCTGTTTTTGTAAGTTGTCGGTAAAATGTCGGATTAAAGGTGCCATATGAATGACGTCATAACTAAGATACTAGCTGTCAGTTCTTGACCGTTTATGGCTCGCTGCACGCGCATGAGTACTAGCTTTCTGATGCAAAAAACCGAATCCGGATCGGATCCGGATTTTTTGAGTTAAGCCTGTTTTTGTAAGTTGTCGGAAAATGTCGGATTAAAGGTGCCATATGAATGACGTCATAACTAAGATACTAGCTGTCAGTTCTTGACCGTTTATGGCTCGCTGCACGCGCATGAGTACTAGCTTTCAGATGCAAAAAACCGGATCCGGATCGGATCCGGATTTTTTGACTGTTTTTGTAAGTTGTCGGAAAAATGTCGGATTAAAGGTGCCATATGAATGACGTCATAACTAAGATACTAGCTGTCAGTTCTTGACCGTTTATGGCTCGCTGCACGCGCATGAGTACTAGCTTTCTGATGCAAAAAACCGAATCCGGATCGGATCCGGATTTTTTGAGTTAAGCCTGTTTTTGTAAGTTGTCGGAAAAATGTCGGATTAAGGGTGCCATATGAATGACGTCATAACTAAGATACTAGCTTTCTGTTCTTAACCGTTTATGGCTCGCTGCACGCGCATGAGTACTAGCTTTCAGATGCAAAAAACCGGATCCGGATCGGATCCGGATTTTTTGAGTTAAGCCTGTTTTTGTAAGTTGTCGGAAAAATGTCGGATTAAAGGTGCCATATGAATGACGTCATAACTAAGATACTAGCTGTCAGTTCTTGACCGTTTATGGCTCGCTGCACGTGCATGAGTACTGGCTTTCTGATGCAAAAAACCGAATCCGGATCGGATGCGGATTTTTTGAGTTAAGCCTGTTTTTGTAAGTTGTCGGAAAAATGTCGGATTAAAGGTGCCATATGAATGACGTCATAACTAAGATACTAGCTGTCAGTTCTTGACCGTTTATGGCTCGCTGCACGCGCATGAATACTAGCTTTCAGATGCAAAAAACCGGATCCGGATCGGATCCGGATTTTTTGAGTTAAGCCTGTTTTTGTAAGTTGTCGGAAAAATGTCGGATTAAAGGTGCCATATGAATGACGTCATAACTAAGATACTAGCTGTCAGTTCTTGACCGTTTATGGCTCGCTGCACGCGCATGAGTACTAGCTTTCAGATGCAAAAAACCGGATCCGGATCGGATCCGGATTTTTTGAGTTAAGCCTGTTTTTGTAAGTTGTCGGAAAAATGTCGGATTAAAGGTGCCATATGAATGACGTCATAACTAAGATACTAGCTGTCAGTTCTTGACCGTTTATGGCTCGCTGCACGCGCATGAGTACTAGCTTTCAGATGCAAAAGACCGGATCGGGATCGGATCCGGATTTTTCGAGTTAAGCTTGTTTTTGTAAGTTGTCGGAAAAATGTCGGATTAAAGGTGCCATATGAATGACGTCATAACTAAGATACTAGCTGTCAGTTCTTGACCGTTTATGGCTCGCTGCACGCGCATGAGCACTAGCTTTCAGATGCAAAAAACCGGATCCGGATCGGATCCGGATTTTTTGAATTAAGCCTGTTTTTGTAAGTTGTCGGAAAAATGTCGGATTAAAGGTGCCATATGAATGACGTCATAACTAAGATACTAGCTGTCAGTTCTTGACCGTTTATGGCTCGCTGCACGCGCATGAGTACTAGCTTTCAGATGCAAAAAAACGGATCCGGATCGGATGCGGATTTTTTGAGTTAAGCCTGTTTTTGTAAGTTGTCGGAAAAATGTCGGATTAAAGGTGCCATATGAATGACGTCATAACTAAGATACTAGCTGTCAGTTCTTGACCGTTTATGGCTCGCTGCACGCGCATGAGTACTAACTTTCAGATGTAAAAAACCGGATCCGGATCGGATCCGGATTTTTTGAGTTAAGCCTGTTTTTGTAAGTTGTCGGAAAAATGTCGGATTAAAGGTGCCATATGAATGACGTCATAACTAAGATACTAGCTGTCAGTTCTTGACCATTTATGGCTCGCTGCACGCGCTTGAGTACTAGCTTTCAGATGCAAAAAACCGGATCCTGATCGGATCCGGATTTTTTGAGTTAAGCCTGTTTTTGTAAGTTGTCGGAAAAATGTCGGATTAAAGGTGCCATATGAATGACGTCATAACTAAGATACTAGCTGTCAGTTCTTGACCGTTTATGGCTCGCTGCACGCGCATGAGTACTAGCCTTCTGATGCAAAAAACCGAATCCGGATCGGATCCGGATTTTTTGAGTTAAGCCTGTTTTTGTAAGTTGTCGGAAAAATGTCGGATTAAAGGTGCCATATGAATGACGTCATAACTAAGATACTAGCTGTCAGTTCTTGACCGTTAATGGCTCGCTGCACGCGCATGAGTACTAGCTTTCAGATGCAAAAAACCGGATCCGGATCGGATCCGGATTTTTTGAGTTAAGCCTGTTTTTGTAAGTTGTCGGAAAAATGTCGGATTAAAGGTGCCATATGAATGACGTCATAACTAAGATACTAGCTGTCAGTTCTTGACCGTTTATCGCTCGCTGCACGCGCATGAGTACTAGCTTTCTGATGCAAAATACCGAATCCGGATCGGATCCGGATTTTTTGAGTTAAGCCTGTTTTTGTAAGTTGTCGGAAAAATGTTGGATTAAAGGTGCCATATGAATGACGTCATAACTAAGATACTAGCTGTCAGTTCTTGACCGTTTATGGCTCGCTGCACGCGCATGAGTACTAGCTTTCAGATTCAAAAAAACCGGATCCGGATCGGATGCGGATCGGATCCGGATTTTTTGAGTTAAGCCTGTTTTTGTAAGTTGTCGGAAAAATGTCGGATTAAAGGTGCCATATGAATGACGTCATAACTAAGATACTAGCTTTCTGTTCTTAACCGTTTATGGCTCGCTGCACGCGCATGAGTACTAGCTTTCAGATGCAAAAAACCGGATCCAGATCGGATCCGGATTTTTTGAGTTAAGCCTGTTTTTGTAAGTTGTCGGAAAAATGTCGGATTAAAGGTGCCATATGAATGACGTCATAACTAAGATACTAGCTGTCAGTTCTTGACCGTTTATGGCTCGGTGCACGCGCATGAGTACTAGCTTTCAGATGCAAAAAACCGGATCCGGATCGGATGCGGATTTTTTGAGTTAAGCCTGTTTTTGTAAGTTGTCGGAAAAATGTCGGATTAAAGGTGCCATATGAATGACGTCATAACTAAGATACTAGCTGTCAGTTCTTGACCGTTTATGGCTCGCTGCACGCGCATGAGTACTAGCTTTCAGATGCAAAAGACCGGATCCGGATTGGATCCGGATTTTTCGAGTTAAGCCTGTTTTTGTAAGTTGTCGGAAAAATGTCGGATTAAAGGTGCCATATGAATGATGTCATGACTAAGATACTAGCTTTCTGTTCTTAACCGTTTATAGCTCGCTGCACGCGCATGAGTACTAGCTTTCTGATGCAAAAAACCGAATCCGGATCGGATCCGGATTTTTTGAGTTAAGCCTGTTTTTGTAAGTTGTCGGAAAAATGTCGGATTAAAGGTGCCATATGAATGACGTCATAACTATGATACTAGCTGTCAGTTCTTGACCGTTTATGGCTCGCTGCACGCGCATGAGTACTAGCTTTCTGATGCAAAAAACCGAATCCGGATCGGATCCGGATTTTTTGAGTTAAGCCTGTTTTTGTAAGTTGTCGGAAAAATGTCGGATTAAAGGTGCCATATGAATGACGTCATAACTAAGATACTAGCTGTCAGTTCTTGACCGTTTATGGCTCGCTGCACGCGCATGAGTAATAGCTTTCAGATGCAAAAGACCGGATCGGGATCGGATCCGGATTTTTCGAGTTAAGCTTGTTTTTGTAAGTTGTCGGAAAAATGTCGGATTAAAGGTGCCATATGAATGACGTCATAACTAAGATACTAGCTGTCAGTTCTTGACCGTTTATGGCTCGCTGCACGCGCATGAGTACTAGCTTTCAGATGCAAAAAACCGGATCCGGATCGGATCCGGATTTTTTGAGTTAAGCCTGTTTTTGTAAGTTGTCGGAAAAATGTCGGATTAAAGGTGCCATATGAATGACGTCATAACTAAGGTACTAGCTGTCAGTTCTTGACCGTTTATGGCTCGCTGCACGCGCATGAGTACTAGCTTTCAGATGCAAAAAACCGGATCCGGATCGGATGCGGATTTTTGGAGTTAAGCCTGTTTTTGTAAGTTGTCGGAAAAATGTCGGATTAAAGGTGCCTATGAATGACGTCATAACTAAGATACTAGCTGTCAGTTCTTGACCGTTTACGGCTCGCTGCACGCGCATGAGTACTAACTTTCAGATGCAAAAAACCGGATCCGGATCGGATCCGGATTTTTTGATTTAAGCCTGTTTTTGTAAGTTGTCGGAAAAATGTCGGATTAAAGGTGCCATATGAATGACGTCATAACTAAGATACTAGCTGTCAGTTCTTGACCATTTATGGCTCGCTGCACGCGCTTGTGTACTAGCTTTCAGATGCAAAAAACCGGATCCTGATCGGATCCGGATTTTTTGAGTTAAGCCTGTTTTTGTAAGTTGTCGGAAAAATGTCGGATTAAAGGTGCCATATGAATGACGTCATAACTAAGATACTAGCTGTCAGTTCTTGACCGTTTATGGCTCGCTGCACGCGCATGAGTACTAGCCTTCTGATGCAAAAAACCGAATCCGGATCGGATCCGGATTTTTTGAGTTAAGCCTGTTTTTGTAAGTTGTCGGAAAAATGTCGGATTAAAGGTGCCATATGAATGACGTCATAACTAAGATACTAGCTGTCAGTTCTTGACCGTTTATGGCTCGCTGCACGCGCATGAGTACTAGCTTTCAGATGCAAAAAACCGGATCCGGATCGGATCCGGATTTTTTGAGTTAAGCCTGTTTTTGTAAGTTGTCGGAAAAATGTCGGATTAAAGGTGCCATATGAATGACGTCATAACTAAGATACTAGCTGTCAGTTCTTGACCGTTTATGGCTCGCTGCACGCGCATGAGTACTAACTTTCAGATGCAAAAAACCGGATCCGGATCGGATCCGGATTTTTTGAGTTAAGCCTGTTTTTGTAAGTTGTCGGAAAAATGTCGGATTAAAGGTGCCATATGAATGACGTCATAACTAAGATACTAGCTGTCAGTTCTTGACCATTTATGGCTCGCTGCACGCGCTTGAGTACTAGCTTTCAGATGCAAAAAACCGGATCCTGATCGGATCCGGATTTTTTGAGTTAAGCCTGTTTTTGTAAGTTGTCGGAAAAATGTCGGATTAAAGGTGCCATATGAATGACGTCATAACTAAGCTACTAGCTGTCAGTTCTTGACCGTTTATGGCTCGCTGCACGCGCATGAGTACTAGCCTTCTGATGCAAAAAACCGAATCCGGATCGGATTAGGATTTTTTGAGTTAAGCCTGTTTTTGTAAGTTGTCGGAAAAATGTCGGATTAAAGGTGCCATATGAATGACGTCATAACTAAGATACTAGCTGTCAGTTCTTGACCGTTAATGGCTCGCTGCACGCGCATGAGTACTAGCTTTCAGATGCAAAAAACCGGATCCGGATCGGATCCGGATTTTTTGAGTTAAGCCTGTTTTTGTAAGTTGTCGGAAAAATGTCGGATTAAAGGTGCCATATGAATGACGTCATAACTAAGATACTAGCTGTCAGTTCTTGACCGTTTATGGCTCGCTGCACGCACATGAGTACTAGCTTTCTGATGCAAAAAACCGAATCCGGATCGGATCCGGATTTTTTGAGTTAAGCCTGTTTTTGTAAGTTGTCGGAAAATGTCGGATTAAAGGTGCCATATGAATGACGTCATAACTAAGATACTAGCTGTCAGTTCTTGACCGTTTATGGCTCGCTGCACGCGCATGAGTACTAGCTTTCAGATGCAAAAAACCGGATCCGGATCGGATCCGGATTTTTTGAGTTAAGCCTGTTTTTGTAAGTTGTCGGAAAAATGTCGGATTAAAGGTGCCATATGAATGACGTCATAACTAAGATACTAGCTGTCAGTTCTTGACCGTTTATGGCTCGCTGCACGCGCATGAGTACTAGCTTTCTGATG
Organism: Dioctria rufipes; assembly: GCA_963924295.1. Lineage (NCBI taxonomy): Eukaryota > Metazoa > Arthropoda > Insecta > Diptera > Asilidae > Dioctria > Dioctria rufipes. The sequence continues at coordinate 87,392 of CAWUPM010000823.1, forward strand.
CAAAAAACCGAATCCGGATCGGATCCGGATTTTTTGAGTTAAGCCTGTTTTTGTAAGTTGTCGGAAAAATGTCGGATTAAGGGTGCCATATGAATGACGTCATAACTAAGATACTAGCTTTCTGTTCTTAACCGTTTATGGCTCGCTGCACGCGCATGAGTACTAGCTTTCAGATGCAAAAAACCGGATCCGGATCGGATCCGGATTTTTTGAGTTAAGCCTGTTTTTGTAAGTTGTCGGAAAAATGTCGGATTAAAGGTGCCATATGAATGACGTCATAACTAAGATACTAGCTGTCAGTTCTTGACCGTTTATGGCTCGCTGCACGTGCATGAGTACTGGCTTTCTGATGCAAAAAACCGAATCCGGATCGGATGCGGATTTTTTGAGTTAAGCCTGTTTTTGTAAGTTGTCGGAAAAATGTCGGATTAAAGGTGCCATATGAATGACGTCATAACTAAGATACTAGCTGTCAGTTCTTGACCGTTTATGGCTCGCTGCACGCGCATGAATACTAGCTTTCAGATGCAAAAAACCGGATCCGGATCGGATCCGGATTTTTTGAGTTAAGCCTGTTTTTGTAAGTTGTCGGAAAAATGTCGGATTAAAGGTGCCATATGAATGACGTCATAACTAAGATACTAGCTGTCAGTTCTTGACCGTTTATGGCTCGCTGCACGGGCATGAGTACTAGCTTTCAGATGCAAAAAACCGGATCCGGATCGGATCCGGATTTTTTGAGTTAAGCCTGTTTTTGTAAGTTGTCGGAAAAATGTCGGATTAAAGGTGCCATATGAATGACGTCATAACTAAGATACTAGCTGTCAGTTCTTGACCGTTTATGGCTCGCTGCACGCGCATGAGTACTAGCTTTCAGATGCAAAAGACCGGATCGGGATCGGATCCGGATTTTTCGAGTTAAGCTTGTTTTTGTAAGTTGTCGGAAAAATGTCGGATTAAAGGTGCCATATGAATGACGTCATAACTAAGATACTAGCTGTCAGTTCTTGACCGTTTATGGCTCGCTGCACGCGCATGAGCACTAGCTTTCAGATGCAAAAAACCGGATCCGGATCGGATCCGGATTTTTTGAATTAAGCCTGTTTTTGTAAGTTGTCGGAAAAATGTCGGATTAAAGGTGCCATATGAATGACGTCATAACTAAGATACTAGCTGTCAGTTCTTGACCGTTTATGGCTCGCTGCACGCGCATGAGTACTAGCTTTCAGATGCAAAAAAACGGATCCGGATCGGATGCGGATTTTTTGAGTTAAGCCTGTTTTTGTAAGTTGTCGGAAAAATGTCGGATTAAAGGTGCCATATGAATGACGTCATAACTAAGATACTAGCTGTCAGTTCTTGACCGTTTATGGCTCGCTGCACGCGCATGAGTACTAACTTTCAGATGTAAAAAACCGGATCCGGATCGGATCCGGATTTTTTGAGTTAAGCCTGTTTTTGTAAGTTGTCGGAAAAATGTCGGATTAAAGGTGCCATATGAATGACGTCATAACTAAGATACTAGCTGTCAGTTCTTGACCATTTATGGCTCGCTGCACGCGCTTGAGTACTAGCTTTCAGATGCAAAAAACCGGATCCTGATCGGATCCGGATTTTTTGAGTTAAGCCTGTTTTTGTAAGTTGTCGGAAAAATGTCGGATTAAAGGTGCCATATGAATGACGTCATAACTAAGATACTAGCTGTCAGTTCTTGACCGTTTATGGCTCGCTGCACGCGCATGAGTACTAGCCTTCTGATGCAAAAAACCGAATCCGGATCGGATCCGGATTTTTTGAGTTAAGCCTGTTTTTGTAAGTTGTCGGAAAAATGTCGGATTAAAGGTGCCATATGAATGACGTCATAACTAAGATACTAGCTGTCAGTTCTTGACCGTTAATGGCTCGCTGCACGCGCATGAGTACTAGCTTTCAGATGCAAAAAACCGGATCCGGATCGGATCCGGATTTTTTGAGTTAAGCCTGTTTTTGTAAGTTGTCGGAAAAATGTCGGATTAAAGGTGCCATATGAATGACGTCATAACTAAGATACTAGCTGTCAGTTCTTGACCGTTTATCGCTCGCTGCACGCGCATGAGTACTAGCTTTCTGATGCAAAATACCGAATCCGGATCGGATCCGGATTTTTTGAGTTAAGCCTGTTTTTGTAAGTTGTCGGAAAAATGTTGGATTAAAGGTGCCATATGAATGACGTCATAACTAAGATACTAGCTGTCAGTTCTTGACCGTTTATGGCTCGCTGCACGCGCATGAGTACTAGCTTTCAGATTCAAAAAAACCGGATCCGGATCGGATGCGGATCGGATCCGGATTTTTTGAGTTAAGCCTGTTTTTGTAAGTTGTCGGAAAAATGTCGGATTAAAGGTGCCATATGAATGACGTCATAACTAAGATACTAGCTTTCTGTTCTTAACCGTTTATGGCTCGCTGCACGCGCATGAGTACTAGCTTTCAGATGCAAAAAACCGGATCCAGATCGGATCCGGATTTTTTGAGTTAAGCCTGTTTTTGTAAGTTGTCGGAAAAATGTCGGATTAAAGGTGCCATATGAATGACGTCATAACTAAGATACTAGCTGTCAGTTCTTGACCGTTTATGGCTCGGTGCACGCGCATGAGTACTAGCTTTCAGATGCAAAAAACCGGATCCGGATCGGATCCGGATTTTTTGAGTTAAGCCTGTTTTTGTAAGTTGTCGGAAAAATGTCGGATTAAAGGTGCCATATGAATGACGTCATAACTAAGATACTAGCTGTCAGTTCTTGACCGTTTATGGCTCGCTGCACGCGCATGAGTACTAGCTTTCAGATGCAAAAGACCGGATCCGGATTGGATCCGGATTTTTCGAGTTAAGCCTGTTTTTGTAAGTTGTCGGAAAAATGTCGGATTAAAGGTGCCATATGAATGATGTCATGACTAAGATACTAGCTTTCTGTTCTTAACCGTTTATAGCTCGCTGCACGCGCATGAGTACTAGCTTTCTGATGCAAAAAACCGAATCCGGATTGGATGCGGATTTTTTGAGTTAAGCCTGTTTTTGTAAGTTGTCGGAAAAATGTCGGATTAAAGGTGCCATATGAATGACGTCATAACTAAGATACTAGCTGTCAGTTCTTGACCGTTTATGGCTCGCTGCACGCGCATGAGTACTAGCTTTCAGATGCAAAAAAACGGATCCGGATCGGATGCGGATTTTTTTAGTTAAGCCTGTTTTTGTAAGTTGTCGGAAAAATGTCGGATTAAAGGTGCCATATGAATGACGTCATAACTAAGATACTAGCTGTCAGTTCTTGACCGTTTATGGCTCGCTGCACGCGCATGAGTACTAACTTTCAGATGCAAAAAACCGGATCCGGATCGGATCCGGATTTTTTGAGTTAAGCCTGTTTTTGTAAGTTGTCGGAAAAATGTCGGATTAAAGGTGCCATATGAATGACGTCATAACTAAGATACTAGCTGTCAGTTCTTGACCATTTATGGCTCGCTGCACGCGCTTGAGTACTAGCTTTCAGATGCAAAAAACCGGATCCTGATCGGATCCGGATTTTTTGAGTTAAGCCTGTTTTTGTAAGTTGTCGGAAAAATGTCGGATTAAAGGTGCCATATGAATGACGTCATAACTAAGCTACTAGCTGTCAGTTCTTGACCGTTTATGGCTCGCTGCACGCGCATGAGTACTAGCCTTCTGATGCAAAAAACCGAATCCGGATCGGATTAGGATTTTTTGAGTTAAGCCTGTTTTTGTAAGTTGTCGGAAAAATGTCGGATTAAAGGTGCCATATGAATGACGTCATAACTAAGATACTAGCTGTCAGTTCTTGACCGTTAATGGCTCGCTGCACGCGCATGAGTACTAGCTTTCAGATGCAAAAACCGGATCCGGATCGGATCCGGATTTTTTGAGTTAAGCCTGTTTTTGTAAGTTGTCGGAAAAATGTCGGATTAAAGGTGCCATATGAATGACGTCATAACTAAGATACTAGCTGTCAGTTCTTGACCGTTTATGGCTCGCTGCACGCGCATGAGTACTAGCTTTCTGATGCAAAAAACCGAATCCGGATCGGATCCGGATTTTTTGAGTTAAGCCTGTTTTTGTAAGTTGTCGGAAAATGTCGGATTAAAGGTGCCATATGAATGACGTCATAACTAAGATACTAGCTGTCAGTTCTTGACCGTTTATGGCTCGCTGCACGCGCATGAGTACTAGCTTTCAGATGCAAAAAACCGGATCCGGATCGGATCCGGATTTTTTGAGTTAAGCCTGTTTTTGTAAGTTGTCGGAAAAATGTCGGATTAAAGGTGCCATATGAATGACGTCATAACTAAGATACTAGCTGTCAGTTCTTGACCGTTTATGGCTCGCTGCACGCGCATGAGTACTAGCTTTCTGATGCAAAAAACCGAATCCGGATCGGATCCGGATTTTTTGAGTTAAGCCTGTTTTTGTAAGTTGTCGGAAAAATGTCGGATTAAGGGTGCCATATGAATGACGTCATAACTAAGATACTAGCTTTCTGTTCTTAACCGTTTATGGCTCGCTGCACGCGCATGAGTACTAGCTTTCAGATGCAAAAAACCGGATCCGGATCGGATCCGGATTTTTTGAGTTAAGCCTGTTTTTGTAAGTTGTCGGAAAAATGTCGGATTAAAGGTGCCATATGAATGACGTCATAACTAAGATACTAGCTGTCAGTTCTTGACCGTTTATGGCTCGCTGCACGTGCATGAGTACTGGCTTTCTGATGCAAAAAACCGAATCCGGATCGGATGCGGATTTTTTGAGTTAAGCCTGTTTTTGTAAGTTGTCGAAAAATGTCGGATTAAAGGTGCCATATGAATGACGTCATAACTAAGATACTAGCTGTCAGTTCTTGACCGTTTATGGCTCGCTGCACGCGCATGAATACTAGCTTTCAGAATGCAAAAAACCGGATCCGGATCGGATCCGGATTTTTTGAGTTAAGCCTGTTTTTGTAAGTTGTCGGAAAAATGTCGGATTAAAGGTGCCATATGAATGACGTCATAACTAAGATACTAGCTGTCAGTTCTTGACCGTTTATGGCTCGCTGCACGCGCATGAGTACTAGCTTTCAGATGCAAAAAACCGGATCCGGATCGGATCCGGATTTTTTGAGTTAAGCCTGTTTTTGTAAGTTGTCGGAAAAATGTCGGATTAAAGGTGCCATATGAATGACGTCATAACTAAGATACTAGCTGTCAGTTCTTGACCGTTTATGGCTCGCTGCACGCGCATGAGTACTAGCTTTCAGATGCAAAAGACCGGATCGGGATCGGATCCGGATTTTTCGAGTTAAGCTTGTTTTTGTAAGTTGTCGGAAAAATGTCGGATTAAAGGTGCCATATGAATGACGTCATAACTAAGATACTAGCTGTCAGTTCTTGACCGTTTATGGCTCGCTGCACGCGCATGAGTACTAGCTTTCAGATGCAAAAAAACGGATCCGGATCGGATGCGGATTTTTTGAGTTAAGCCTGTTTTTGTAAGTTGTCGGAAAAATGTCGGATTAAAGGTGCCATATGAATGACGTCATAACTAAGATACTAGCTGTCAGTTCTTGACCGTTTATGGCTCGCTGCACGCGCATGAGTACTAACTTTCAGATGTAAAAAACCGGATCCGGATCGGATCCGGATTTTTTGAGTTAAGCCTGTTTTTGTAAGTTGTCGGAAAAATGTCGGATTAAAGGTGCCATATGAATGACGTCATAACTAAGATACTAGCTGTCAGTTCTTGACCATTTATGGCTCGCTGCACGCGCTTGAGTACTAGCTTTCAGATGCAAAAAACCGGATCCTGATCGGATCCGGATTTTTTGAGTTAAGCCTGTTTTTGTAAGTTGTCGGAAAAATGTCGGATTAAAGGTGCCATATGAATGACGTCATAACTAAGATACTAGCTGTCAGTTCTTGACCGTTTATGGCTCGCTGCACGCGCATGAGTACTAGCCTTCTGATGCAAAAAACCGAATCCGGATCGGATCCGGATTTTTTGAGTTAAGCCTGTTTTTGTAAGTTGTCGGAAAAATGTCGGATTAAAGGTGCCATATGAATGACGTCATAACTAAGATACTAGCTGTCAGTTCTTGACCGTTAATGGCTCGCTGCACGCGCATGAGTACTAGCTTTCAGATGCAAAAAACCGGATCCGGATCGGATCCGGATTTTTTGAGTTAAGCCTGTTTTTGTAAGTTGTCGGAAAAATGTCGGATTAAAGGTGCCATATGAATGACGTCATAACTAAGATACTAGCTGTCAGTTCTTGACCGTTTATCGCTCGCTGCACGCGCATGAGTACTAGCTTTCTGATGCAAAATACCGAATCCGGATCGGATCCGGATTTTTTGAGTTAAGCCTGTTTTTGTAAGTTGTCGGAAAAATGTTGGATTAAAGGTGCCATATGAATGACGTCATAACTAAGATACTAGCTGTCAGTTCTTGACCGTTTATGGCTCGCTGCACGCGCATGAGTACTAGCTTTCAGATTCAAAAAAACCGGATCCGGAGCGGATGCGGATCGGATCCGGATTTTTTGAGTTAAGCCTGTTTTTGTAAGTTGTCGGAAAAATGTCGGATTAAAGGTGCCATATGAATGACGTCATAACTAAGATACTAGCTTTCTGTTCTTAACCGTTTATGGCTCGCTGCACGCGCATGAGTACTAGCTTTCAGATGCAAAAAACCGGATCCAGATCGGATCCGGATTTTTTGAGTTAAGCCTGTTTTTGTAAGTTGTCGGAAAAATGTCGGATTAAAGGTGCCATATGAATGACGTCATAACTAAGATACTAGCTGTCAGTTCTTGACCGTTTATGGCTCGGTGCACGCGCATGAGTACTAGCTTTCAGATGCAAAAAACCGGATCCGGATCGGATCCGGATTTTTTGAGTTAAGCCTGTTTTTGTAAGTTGTCGGAAAAATGTCGGATTAAAGGTGCCATATGAATGACGTCATAACTAAGATACTAGCTGTCAGTTCTTGACCGTTTATGGCTCGCTGCACGCGCATGAGTACTAGCTTTCAGATGCAAAAGACCGGATCCGGATTGGATCCGGATTTTTCGAGTTAAGCCTGTTTTTGTAAGTTGTCGGAAAAATGTCGGATTAAAGGTGCCATATGAATGATGTCATGACTAAGATACTAGCTTTCTGTTCTTAACCGTTTATAGCTCGCTGCACGCGCATGAGTACTAGCTTTCTGATGCAAAAAACCGAATCCGGATCGGATCCGGATTTTTTGAGTTAAGCCTGTTTTTGTAAGTTGTCGGAAAAATGTCGGATTAAAGGTGCCATATGAATGACGTCATAACTATGATACTAGCTGTCAGTTCTTGACCGTTTATGGCTCGCTGCACGCGCATGAGTACTAGCTTTCTGATGCAAAAAACCGAATCCGGATCGGATCCGGATTTTTTGAGTTAAGCCTGTTTTTGTAAGTTGTCGGAAAAATGTCGGATTAAAGGTGCCATATGAATGACGTCATAACTAAGATACTAGCTGTCAGTTCTTGACCGTTTATGGCTCGCTGCACGCGCATGAGTAATAGCTTTCAGATGCAAAAGACCGGATCGGGATCGGATCCGGATTTTTCGAGTTAAGCTTGTTTTTGTAAGTTGTCGGAAAAATGTCGGATTAAAGGTGCCATATGAATGACGTCATAACTAAGATACTAGCTGTCAGTTCTTGACCGTTTATGGCTCGGTGCACGCGCATGAGTACTAGCTTTCAGATGCAAAAAACCGGATCCGGATCGGATCCGGATTTTTTGAGTTAAGCCTGTTTTTGTAAGTTGTCGGAAAAATGTCGGATTAAAGGTGCCATATGAATGACGTCATAACTAAGATACTAGCTGTCAGTTCTTGACCGTTTATGGCTCGCTGCACGCGCATGAGTACTAGCTTTCAGATGCAAAAGACCGGATCCGGATTGGATCCGGATTTTTCGAGTTAAGCCTGTTTTTGTAAGTTGTCGGAAAAATGTCGGATTAAAGGTGCCATATGAATGATGTCATGACTAAGATACTAGCTTTCTGTTCTTAACCGTTTATAGCTCGCTGCACGCGCATGAGTACTAGCTTTCTGATGCAAAAAACCGAATCCGGATCGGATCCGGATTTTTTGAGTTAAGCCTGTTTTTGTAAGTTGTCGGAAAAATGTCGGATTAAAGGTGCCATATGAATGACGTCATAACTATGATACTAGCTGTCAGTTCTTGACCGTTTATGGCTCGCTGCACGCGCATGAGTACTAGCTTTCTGATGCAAAAAACCGAATCCGGATCGGATCCGGATTTTTTGAGTTAAGCCTGTTTTTGTAAGTTGTCGGAAAAATGTCGGATTAAAGGTGCCATATGAATGACGTCATAACTAAGATACTAGCTGTCAGTTCTTGACCGTTTATGGCTCGCTGCACGCGCATGAGTAATAGCTTTCAGATGCAAAAGACCGGATCGGGATCGGATCCGGATTTTTCGAGTTAAGCTTGTTTTTGTAAGTTGTCGGAAAAATGTCGGATTAAAGGTGCCATATGAATGACGTCATAACTAAGATACTAGCTGTCAGTTCTTGACCGTTTATGGCTCGCTGCACGCGCATGAGTACTAGCTTTCAGATGCAAAAGACCGGATCCGGATCGGATCCGGATTTTTTGAGTTAAGCCTGTTTTTGTAAGTTGTCGGAAAAATGTCGGATTAAAGGTGCCATATGAATGACGTCATAACTAAGATACTAGCTGTCAGTTCTTGACCGTTTATGGCTCGCTGCACGCGCATGAGTACTAGCTTTCAGATGCAAAAAACCGGATCCGGATCGGATGCGGATTTTTGGAGTTAAGCCTGTTTTTGTAAGTTGTCGGAAAAATGTCGGATTAAAGGTGCCTATGAATGACGTCATAACTAAGATACTAGCTGTCAGTTCTTGACCGTTTATGGCTCGCTGCACGCGCATGAGTACTAACTTTCAGATGCAAAAAACCGGATCCGGATCGGATCCGGATTTTTTGATTTAAGCCTGTTTTTGTAAGTTGTCGGAAAAATGTCGGATTAAAGGTGCCATATGAATGACGTCATAACTAAGATACTAGCTGTCAGTTCTTGACCATTTATGGCTCGCTGCACGCGCTTGTGTACTAGCTTTCAGATGCAAAAAACCGGATCCTGATCGGATCCGGATTTTTTGAGTTAAGCCTGTTTTTGTAAGTTGTCGGAAAAATGTCGGATTAAAGGTGCCATATGAATGACGTCATAACTAAGATACTAGCTGTCAGTTCTTGACCGTTTATGGCTCGCTGCACGCGCATGAGTACTAGCCTTCTGATGCAAAAAACCGAATCCGGATCGGATCCGGATTTTTTGAGTTAAGCCTGTTTTTGTAAGTTGTCGGAAAAATGTCGGATTAAAGGTGCCATATGAATGACGTCATAACTAAGATACTAGCTGTCAGTTCTTGACCGTTTATGGCTCGCTGCACGCGCATGAGTACTAGCTTTCAGATGCAAAAAACCGGATCCGGATCGGATCCGGATTTTTTGAGTTAAGCCTGTTTTTGTAAGTTGTCGGAAAAATGTCGGATTAAAGGTGCCATATGAATGACGTCATAACTAAGATACTAGCTGTCAGTTCTTGACCGTTTATGGCTCGCTGCACGCGCATGAGTACTAACTTTCAGATGCAAAAAACCGGATCCGGATCGGATCCGGATTTTTTGAGTTAAGCCTGTTTTTGTAAGTTGTCGGAAAAATGTCGGATTAAAGGTGCCATATGAATGACGTCATAACTAAGATACTAGCTGTCAGTTCTTGACCATTTATGGCTCGCTGCACGCGCTTGAGTACTAGCTTTCAGATGCAAAAAACCGGATCCTGATCGGATCCGGATTTTTTGAGTTAAGCCTGTTTTTGTAAGTTGTCGGAAAAATGTCGGATTAAAGGTGCCATATGAATGACGTCATAACTAAGCTACTAGCTGTCAGTTCTTGACCGTTTATGGCTCGCTGCACGCGCATGAGTACTAGCCTTCTGATGCAAAAAACCGAATCCGGATCGGATTAGGATTTTTTGAGTTAAGCCTGTTTTTGTAAGTTGTCGGAAAAATGTCGGATTAAAGGTGCCATATGAATGACGTCATAACTAAGATACTAGCTGTCAGTTCTTGACCGTTAATGGCTCGCTGCACGCGCATGAGTACTAGCTTTCAGATGCAAAAAACCGGATCCGGATCGGATCCGGATTTTTTGAGTTAAGCCTGTTTTTGTAAGTTGTCGGAAAAATGTCGGATTAAAGGTGCCATATGAATGACGTCATAACTAAGATACTAGCTGTCAGTTCTTGACCGTTTATGGCTCGCTGCACGCGCATGAGTACTAGCTTTCTGATGCAAAAAACCGAATCCGGATCGGATCCGGATTTTTTGAGTTAAGCCTGTTTTTGTAAGTTGTCGGAAAAATGTCGGATTAAAGGTGCCATATGAATGACGTCATAACTAAGATACTAGCTTTCTGTTCTTAACCGTTTATGGCTCGCTGCACGCGCATGAGTACTAGCTTTCAGATGCAAAAAACCGGATCCGGATCGGATCCGGATTTTTTGAGTTAAGCCTGTTTTTGTAAGTTGTCGGAAAAATGTCGGATTAAAGGTGCCATATGAATGACGTCATAACTAAGATACTAGCTGTCAGTTCTTGACCGTTTATGGCTCGCTGCACGCACATGAGTACTAGCTTTCTGATGCAAAAAACCGAATCTGGATCGGATCCGGATTTTTTGAGTTAAGCCTGTTTTTGTAAGTTGTCGGAAAATGTCGGATTAAAGGTGCCATATGAATGACGTCATAACTAAGATACTAGCTGTCAGTTCTTGACCGTTTATGGCTCGCTGCACGCGCATGAGTACTAGCTTTCAGATGCAAAAAACTTGATCCGGATCGGATCCGGATTTTTTGAGTTAAGCCTGTTTTTGTAAGTTGTCGGAAAAATGTCGGATTAAAGGTGCCATATGAATGACGTCATAACTAAGATACTAGCTGTCAGTTCTTGACCGTTTATGGCTCGCTGCACGCGCATGAGTACTAGCTTTCTGATGCAAAAAACCGAATCCGGATCGGATCCGGATTTTTTGAGTTAAGCCTGTTTTTGTAAGTTGTCGGAAAAATGTCGGATTAAGGGTGCCATATGAATGACGTCATAACTAAGATACTAGCTTTCTGTTCTTAACCGTTTATGGCTCGCTGCACGCGCATGAGTACTAGCTTTCAGATGCAAAAAACCGGATCCGGATCGGATCCGGATTTTTTGAGTTAAGCCTGTTTTTGTAAGTTGTCGGAAAAATGTCGGATTAAAGGTGCCATATGAATGACGTCATAACTAAGATACTAGCTGTCAGTTCTTGACCGTTTATGGCTCGCTGCACGTGCATGAGTACTGGCTTTCTGATGCAAAAAACCGAATCCGGATCGGATGCGGATTTTTTGAGTTAAGCCTGTTTTTGTAAGTTGTCGGAAAAATGTCGGATTAAAGGTGCCATATGAATGACGTCATAACTAAGATACTAGCTGTCAGTTCTTGACCGTTTATGGCTCGCTGCACGCGCATGAATACTAGCTTTCAGATGCAAAAAACCGGATCCGGATCGGATCCGGATTTTTTGAGTTAAGCCTGTTTTTGTAAGTTGTCGGAAAAATGTCGGATTAAAGGTGCCATATGAATGACGTCATAACTAAGATACTAGCTGTCAGTTCTTGACCGTTTATGGCTCGCTGCACGCGCATGAGTACTAGCTTTCAGATGCAAAAAACCGGATCCGGATCGGATCCGGATTTTTTGAGTTAAGCCTGTTTTTGTAAGTTGTCGGAAAAATGTCGGATTAAAGGTGCCATATGAATGACGTCATAACTAAGATACTAGCTGTCAGTTCTTGACCGTTTATGGCTCGCTGCACGCGCATGAGTACTAGCTTTCAGATGCAAAAGACCGGATCGGGATCGGATCCGGATTTTTCGAATTAAGCTTGTTTTTGTAAGTTGTCGGAAAAATGTCGGATTAAAGGTGCCATATGAATGACGTCATAACTAAGATACTAGCTGTCAGTTCTTGACCGTTTATGGCTCGCTGCACGCGCATGAGCACTAGCTTTCAGATGCAAAAAACCGGATCCGGATCGGATCCGGATTTTTTGAATTAAGCCTGTTTTTGTAAGTTGTCGGAAAAATGTCGGATTAAAGGTGCCATATGAATGACGTCATAACTAAGATACTAGCTGTCAGTTCTTGACCGTTTATGGCTCGCTGCACGCGCATGAGTACTAGCTTTCAGATGCAAAAAAACGGATCCGGATCGGATGCGGATTTTTTGAGTTAAGCCTGTTTTTGTAAGTTGTCGGAAAAATGTCGGATTAAAGGTGCCATATGAATGACGTCATAACTAAGATACTAGCTGTCAGTTCTTGACCGTTTATGGCTCGCTGCACGCGCATGAGTACTAACTTTCAGATGTAAAAAACCGGATCCGGATCGGATCCGGATTTTTTGAGTTAAGCCTGTTTTTGTAAGTTGTCGGAAAAATGTCGGATTAAAGGTGCCATATGAATGACGTCATAACTAAGATACTAGCTGTCAGTTCTTGACCATTTATGGCTCGCTGCACGCGCTTGAGTACTAGCTTTCAGATGCAAAAAACCGGATCCTGATCGGATCCGGATTTTTTGAGTTAAGCCTGTTTTTGTAAGTTGTCGGAAAAATGTCGGATTAAAGGTGCCATATGAATGACGTCATAACTAAGATACTAGCTGTCAGTTCTTGACCGTTTATGGCTCGCTGCACGCGCATGAGTACTAGCCTTCTGATGCAAAAAACCGAATCCGGATCGGATCCGGATTTTTTGAGTTAAGCCTGTTTTTGTAAGTTGTCGGAAAAATGTCGGATTAAAGGTGCCATATGAATGACGTCATAACTAAGATACTAGCTGTCAGTTCTTGACCGTTAATGGCTCGCTGCACGCGCATGAGTACTAGCTTTCAGATGCAAAAAACCGGATCCGGATCGGATCCGGATTTTTTGAGTTAAGCCTGTTTTTGTAAGTTGTCGGAAAAATGTCGGATTAAAGGTGCCATATGAATGACGTCATAACTAAGATACTAGCTGTCAGTTCTTGACCGTTTATCGCTCGCTGCACGCGCATGAGTACTAGCTTTCTGATGCAAAATACCGAATCCGGATCGGATCCGGATTTTTTGAGTTAAGCCTGTTTTTGTAAGTTGTCGGAAAAATGTTGGATTAAAGGTGCCATATGAATGACGTCATAACTAAGATACTAGCTGTCAGTTCTTGACCGTTTATGGCTCGCTGCACGCGCATGAGTACTAGCTTTCAGATTCAAAAAAACCGGATCCGGATCGGATGCGGATCGGATCCGGATTTTTTGAGTTAAGCCTGTTTTTGTAAGTTGTCGGAAAAATGTCGGATTAAAGGTGCCATATGAATGACGTCATAACTAAGATACTAGCTTTCTGTTCTTAACCGTTTATGGCTCGCTGCACGCGCATGAGTACTAGCTTTCAGATGCAAAAAACCGGATCCAGATCGGATCCGGATTTTTTGAGTTAAGCCTGTTTTTGTAAGTTGTCGGAAAAATGTCGGATTAAAGGTGCCATATGAATGACGTCATAACTAAGATACTAGCTGTCAGTTCTTGACCGTTTATGGCTCGGTGCACGCGCATGAGTACTAGCTTTCAGATGCAAAAAACCGGATCCGGATCGGATCCGGATTTTTTGAGTTAAGCCTGTTTTTGTAAGTTGTCGGAAAAATGTCGGATTAAAGGTGCCATATGAATGACGTCATAACTAAGATACTAGCTGTCAGTTCTTGACCGTTTATGGCTCGCTGCACGCGCATGAGTACTAGCTTTCAGATGCAAAAGACCGGATCCGGATTGGATCCGGATTTTTCGAGTTAAGCCTGTTTTTGTAAGTTGTCGGAAAAATGTCGGATTAAAGGTGCCATATGAATGATGTCATGACTAAGATACTAGCTTTCTGTTCTTAACCGTTTATAGCTCGCTGCACGCGCATGAGTACTAGCTTTCTGATGCAAAAAACCGAATCCGGATCGGATCCGGATTTTTTGAGTTAAGCCTGTTTTTGTAAGTTGTCGGAAAAATGTCGGATTAAAGGTGCCATATGAATGACGTCATAACTATGATACTAGCTGTCAGTTCTTGACCGTTTATGGCTCGCTGCACGCGCATGAGTACTAGCTTTCTGATGCAAAAAACCGAATCCGGATCGGATCCGGATTTTTTGAGTTAAGCCTGTTTTTGTAAGTTGTCGGAAAAATGTCGGATTAAAGGTGCCATATGAATGACGTCATAACTAAGATACTAGCTGTCAGTTCTTTGACCGTTTATGGCTCGCTGCACGCGCATGAGTAATAGCTTTCAGATGCAAAAGACCGGATCGGGATCGGATCCGGATTTTTCGAGTTAAGCTTGTTTTTGTAAGTTGTCGGAAAAATGTCGGATTAAAGGTGCCATATGAATGACGTCATAACTAAGATACTAGCTGTCAGTTCTTGACCGTTTATGGCTCGCTGCACGCGCATGAGTACTAGCTTTCAGATGCAAAAAACCGGATCCGGATCGGATCCGGATTTTTTGAGTTAAGCCTGTTTTTGTAAGTTGTCGGAAAAATGTCGGATTAAAGGTGCCATATGAATGACGTCATAACTAAGATACTAGCTGTCAGTTCTTGACCGTTTATGGCTCGCTGCACGCGCATGAGTACTAGCTTTCAGATGCAAAAAACCGGATCCGGATCGGATGCGGATTTTTGGAGTTAAGCCTGTTTTTGTAAGTTGTCGGAAAAATGTCGGATTAAAGGTGCCTATGAATGACGTCATAACTAAGATACTAGCTGTCAGTTCTTGACCGTTTATGGCTCGCTGCACGCGCATGAGTACTAACTTTCAGATGCAAAAAACCGGATCCGGATCGGATCCGGATTTTTTGATTTAAGCCTGTTTTTGTAAGTTGTCGGAAAAATGTCGGATTAAAGGTGCCATATGAATGACGTCATAACTAAGATACTAGCTGTCAGTTCTTGACCATTTATGGCTCGCTGCACGCGCTTGTGTACTAGCTTTCAGATGCAAAAAACCGGATCCTGATCGGATCCGGATTTTTTGAGTTAAGCCTGTTTTTGTAAGTTGTCGGAAAAATGTCGGATTAAAGGTGCCATATGAATGACGTCATAACTAAGATACTAGCTGTCAGTTCTTGACCGTTTATGGCTCGCTGCACGCGCATGAGTACTAGCCTTCTGATGCAAAAAACCGAATCCGGATCGGATCCGGATTTTTTGAGTTAAGCCTGTTTTTGTAAGTTGTCGGAAAAATGTCGGATTAAAGGTGCCATATGAATGACGTCATAACTAAGATACTAGCTGTCAGTTCTTGACCGTTTATGGCTCGCTGCACGCGCATGAGTACTAGCTTTCAGATGCAAAAAACCGGATCCGGATCGGATCCGGATTTTTTGAGTTAAGCCTGTTTTTGTAAGTTGTCGGAAAAATGTCGGATTAAAGGTGCCATATGAATGACGTCATAACTAAGATACTAGCTGTCAGTTCTTGACCGTTTATGGCTCGCTGCACGCGCATGAGTACTAGCTTTCTGATGCAAAATACCGAATCCGGGTCGGATCCGGATTTTTTGAGTTAAGCCTGTTTTTGTAAGTTGTCGGAAAAATGTCGGATTAAAGGTGCCTATGAATGACGTCATAACTAAGATACTAGCTGTCAGTTCTTGACCGTTTATGGCTCGCTGCACGCGCACGAGTACTAGCTTTCAGATGCAGAAAACCGGATCCGGATCGGATCCGGATTTTTTGAGTTAAGCCTGTTTTTGTAAGTTGTCGGAAAAATGTCGGATTAAAGGTGCCATATGAATGACGTCATAACTAAGATACTAGCTGTCAGTTCTTGACCGTTTATGGCTCGCTGCACGCGCATGAGTACTAGCTTTCAGATGCAAAAAACCGGATCCGGATCGGATCCGGATTTTTTGAGTTAAGCCTGTTTTTGTAAGTTGTCGGAAAAATGTCGGATTAAAGGTGCCATATGAATGACGTCATAACTAAGATACTAGCTGTCAGTTCTTGACCGTTTATGGCTCGCTGCACGCGCATGAGTACTAGCTTTCAGATGCAAAAGACCGGATCCGGATTGGATCCGGATTTTTCGAGTTAAGCCTGTTTTTGTAAGTTGTCGGAAAAATGTCGGATTAAAGGTGCCATATGAATGATGTCATGACTAAGATACTAGCTTTCTGTTCTTAACCGTTTATAGCTCGCCGCACGCGCATGAGTACTAGCTTTCTGATGCAAAAAACCGAATCCGGATCGGATCCGGATTTTTTGAGTTAAGCCTGTTTTTGTAAGTTGTCGGAAAATGTCGGATTAAAGGTGCCATATGAATGACGTCATAACTATGATACTAGCTGTCAGTTCTTGACCGTTTATGGCTCGCTGCACGCGCATGAGTACTAGCTTTCTGATGCAAAAAACCGAATCCGGATCGGATCCGGATTTTTTGAGTTAAGCCTGTTTTTGTAAGTTGTCGGAAAAATGTCGGATTAAAGGTGCCATATGAATGACGTCATAACTAAGATACTAGCTGTCAGTTCTTGACCGTTTATGGCTCGCTGCACGCGCATGAGTACTAGCTTTCAGATGCAAAAGACCGGATCGGGATCGGATCCGGATTTTTCGAGTTAAGCTTGTTTTTGTAAGTTGTCGGAAAAATGTCGGATTAAAGGTGCCATATGAATGACGTCATAACTAAGATACTAGCTGTCAGTTCTTGACCGTTTATGGCTCGCTGCACGCGCATGAGTACTAGCTTTCAGATGCAAAAAAACCGGATCCGGATCGGATCCGGATTTTTTGAGTTAAGCCTGTTTTTGTAAGTTGTCGGAAAAATGTCGGATTAAAGGTGCCATATGAATGACGTCATAACTAAGATACTAGCTGTCAGTTCTTGACCGTTTATGGCTCGCTGCACGCGCATGAGTACTAGCTTTCAGATGCAAAAAACCGGATCCGGATCGGATGCGGATT
>CAWUPM010000825.1:0-112514 GCA_963924295.1 Dioctria rufipes
CAAATTCACTATAGAAAAGGCAATCCTCGGTATATTTAAAATTTGCCACATTAAAAATTTATTTTTTGACAAATTCACTATAGAAAAGGCAATCCTCGTCGTATTTAAAATTTGCGACCGTAAAAAATTATTTTTTGACAAATTCACTATAGAAAAGGCAATCCTCGGCGTATTAAAAATTTGCGAACGTAAAAATAATTTTTTGAGAAATTTACTATAGAAAAGGCAATCCTCGGCGTATTTAAAATTTGCGACAGTAAAAAATTATTTTTTGAAAAATTTACTATAGAAAAGGCAATCCTCGGCGTATTTAAAATTTGCGACAGTAAAAAATTATTTTTTGAAAAATTTACTTTAGAAAAGGCAATCCTCGGCGTATTTAAAATTTGCGACAGTAAAAAATTAATTTTTGAAAAATTTACTATAGAAAAGGGCAATCCTCGGCGTATTTAAAATTTGCGACAGTAAAAAATTACTTTTTGAAAAGTTTACTATAGAAAAGGCAATCCTCGGCGTATTTAAAATTTGCGACAGTAAAGAATTATTTTTTGAAAAATTTACTATAGAAAATGCAATCCTCGGCGTATTTAAAATTTGCGACAGTAAAAATTATTTTTTGAAAAATTTTACTATAGAAAAGGCAATCCTCGGCGTATTTAAAATTTGCGACAGTAAAAAATTATTTTTTGAAAAATTTACTATAGACAAGGCAAACCTCGGCGTATTTAAAATTCGCGACAGTAAAAAATTATTTTTTGAAAAATTTACTATAGAAAAGGCAATCCTCGGCGTATTTAAAATTTGCGACCATAAAAAATAATTTTTTGAGAAATTTACTATAGAAAAGGCAATCCTCGGCGTATTTAAAAATTTGCGACAGTAAAAAATTATTTTTTGAAAAATTTACTATAGAAAAGGCAATCCTCGGCGTATTTAAAATTTGCGACAGTAAATAATTATTTTTTGAAAAATTTACTATAGAAAAGGCAATCCTCGGCGTATTTAAAATTTGCGACAGTAAAAGATTATGTTTTGAAAAATTTACTATAGAAAATGCAATCCTCGGCGTATTTAAAATTTGCGACAGTAAATAATTATTTTTTGAAAAATTTACTATAGAAAAGGCAATCCTCGGCGTATTTAAAATATGCGACAGTAAAAAATTATGTTTTGAAAAATTTACTATAGAAAAGGCAATCCTCGGAGTATTTAAAATTTGCGACAGCAAAAAATAATTTTTTGAAAAATTCACTATAGAAAAGGCAATCATCGGTATATTTAAAATTTGCCACTGTAAATTTTTTTTTTGACAAATTCACTATAGAAAAGGCAATCCTCGGTATATATAAAATTTGCCCACAGTAAAAATTTATTTTTTGACAAATTCACTATAGAAAAGGCAATCCTCGGCGTATTTAAAATTTGCGACCGTAAAATTTATTTTTTGACAAATTCACTATAGAAAAGGCAATCCTCGGCGTATTTTAAAATTTGCGACCGTAAAAAATATTATTTTGACAAATTCACTATAGAAAAGGCAATCCTCGGCGTATTTAAAATTTGCGACAGTAAAAAAATTATTTTGAAAAATTTACTATAGAAAAGGCAATCCTCGGCGTATTTAAAATTTGCGACAGTAAAAAATTATTTTTTGAAAAATTTACTATGGAAAAGGCAATCCTCGGCGTATTTAAAATTTGCGACAGGAAAAAAATTATTTTTTGACAAATTCACTATAGAAAAGGCAATCCTCGGCGTATTAAAAATTTGCGACCGTAAAAAATAATTTTTTGAGGAATTTACTATAGAAAAGGAAATCCTCGCCGCGTATTTAAAATTTGCGACAGTAAAAAATTATTTTTTGAAATTTTACTACAGAAAAGGCAATCCTCGGCGTATTTAAAATTTGCGCCAGTAAAAAATTATTTTTTGAAAAATTTACTATAGAAAAGGCAATCCTCGGCGTATTTAAAATTTGCGACAGTTAAAAATTATTTTTTGAAAAATTTACTATAGAAAAGGCAATCCTCGGGCGTATTTAAAAATTTGCGACAGTAAAAAATTATTTTTTTGAAAAATTTTACTATAGAAAAGGCAATCCTCGGCGTATTTAAAATTTGCGACAGTAAAAAATTATTTTTTGAAAAATTTACCATAGAAAAGGCAATCCTCGGAGTATTTAAAATTTGCGCCAGTAAAAAATTATTTTTTGAAAAATTTACTATAGAAAAGGCAATCCTCGGCGTATTTAAAATTTGCGACCGTAAAAAATATTATTTTGGTAAATTCACTATAGAAGAGGCAATCCTCGGCGTATTTAAAATTTGCGACAGTAAAAAATTATTTTTTGAAAAATTTACTATAGAAAAGGCAATCCTCGGCGTATTTAAAATTTCCGACAGTAAAAAATTATTTTTTGAAAAATTTACTATAGAAAAGGCAATCCTCGGCGTATTTAAAATTTGCGACAGTAAAAATTTATTTTTTGACAAATTCACTATGGAAAATGCAATCCTCGGCGTATTAAAATTTTGCGACCGTAAAAAATAATTTTTTGAGAAATTTACTATAGAAAAGGCAATCCTAGGCGTATTAAAATTTTGCGACAGTAAAAAATAATTTTTTGAAAAATTTACTATAGAAAAGGCAATCATAGGTATATTTAAAATTTGCGACAGTAAAAAATTATTTTTTGAAAAATTTACTATAGAAAAGGCAATCCTCGGCGTATTTAAAATTTGCTACAGTAAAAAATTATTTTTGAAAAATTTACTATAGAAAAGGCAATCCTCGGCGTATTTAAAATTTGCGACAGTAAAAAATTATTTTTTGAAAAATTTACTATAGAAAAGGCAATCCTCGGCTTATTTAAAATTTGCGACAGTAAAAAATTATTTTTTGAAAAATTTACTATAGAAAAGGCAATCCTCGCCGTATTTAAAATTTGCGACAGTAAAAAATTATTTTTTGAAAAATTTACTATAGAAAAGGCAATCCTCGGCCGTATTTAAAATTTGCGATAGTAAAAAATTATTTTTTGAAAAATTTACTATAGAAAAGGCAATCCTCGGCCTATTAAAAATTTGCGACCGTAAAAAATATTATTTTGACAAATTCACTATAGCAAAGGCAATCCTCGGCGTATTTAAAATTTGCGACAGTAAAAAATTATGTTTTGAAAAATTTAGTATAGAAAAGGCAATCCTCGGCGTATTTAAAATTTGCGAGAGTAAAAAATTATTTTTTGACAAATTCACTATTGAAAAGGCAATCCTCGGCGTATTTAAAATTTGCGACAGTAAAAAATTAATTTTTTGACAAATTCACTATAGAAAAGGCAATCCTCGGCATATTCAAAATTTGCGACAGTAAAAAATATTATTTTGACAAATTCACTAAAGAAAAGGCAATACTCGGCGTGTTTAAATTTCGACAGTAAAAAATTATTTTTTGACCAATTCACTATAGAAAATGCAATTCTCGGCGTATTTAAAAATTGCGACAATAAAAAATATTATTTTGACAAATTCACTATAGAAAAGGCAATCCTCGGCGTATTTAAAATTTGCGACAGTAAAAAATTATTTTTTGAAAAATTTACTATAGAAAAGGCAATCCACGGCGTATTTAAAATTTGCGACAGTAAAAAATTATTTTTTGAAAAATTTACTATAGAAAAGGCAATCCTCGGCGTATTTAAAATTTGCGACAGTAAAATATTATTTTTTGAAAAATTTACTATAGAAAAGGCAATCCTCGGCGTATTTAAAATTTGCGACAGTAAAAAATTATATTTTGAAAAATTTACTATAGAAAAGGCAATCCTCGGCGTATTTAAAATTTGCGACCGTAAAAAATAATTTTTTGAGAAATTTACTATAGAAAAGGCAATCCTCGGCGTATTTAAAATTTGCGACAGTAAAAAATTATTTTTTGAAAAATTTACTATAGAAAAGGCAATCCTCGGCGTATTTAAAATTTGCGACAGTAAAAAATTATTTTTTGAAAAATTTACTATAGAAAAGGCAATCCTCGGCGTATTTAAAATTTGCGACAGTAAAAAATAATTTTTTGAAAAATTTACTATAGAAAAGGCAATCCTCGGCGTATTTAAAATTTGCGACAGTAAAAAATTATTTTTTGAAAAATTTACTATAGAAAAGGCAATCCTCGGCGTATTTAAAATTTGCGAGAGTAAAAAATTATTTTTTGAAAAATTTACTATAGAAAAGGCAATCCTCGGCGTATTTAAAATTTGCGACAGTAAATAATTATTTTTTGAAAAATTTATTATAGAAAAGGCAATCCTCGGCGTATTTAAAATTTGCGACAGTAAAAAATTATGTTTTGAAAAATTTACTATAGAAAAGGCAATCCTCGGAGTATTTAAAATTTGCGACAGCAAAAAATTATTTTTTGAAAAATTTACTATAGAAAAGGCAATCCTCGGCGTATTTAAAATTTGCGACAGTAAAAAATTATTTTTTGAAAAATTTACTATAGAAAAGGCAATCCTCGGCGTATTAAAAATTTGCGACCGTAAAAAATATTATTTTGACAAATTCACTATAGAAAAGGCAATCCTCGGCGTATTTAAAATTTGCGACAGTAAAAAATTATGTTTTGAAAAATTTACTATAGAAAAGGCAATCCTCGGCGTATTTAAAATTTGCGAGAGTAAAAAATTATTTTTTGACAAATTCACTATAGAAAAAGCAATCATCGGTATATTTAAAATTTGCCACTGTAAATTTTTTTTTTGACAAATTCACTATAGAAAAGGCAATCCTCGGTATATATAAAATTTGCCACAGTAAAAATTTATTTTTTGACAAATTCACTATAGAAAAGGCAATCCTCGGCGTATTTAAAATTTGCGACCGTAAAAATTTATTTTTTGACAAATTCACTATAGAAAAGGCAATCCTCGGCGTATTTAAAATTTGCGACCGTAAAAAATATTATTTTGACAAATTCACTATAGAAAAGGCAATCCTCGGCGTATTTAAAATTTGCGACCGTAAAAAATATTATTTTGACAAATTCACTATAGAAAAGGCAATCCTCGGCGTATTTAAAATTTGCGACAGTAAAAAATATTATTTTGACAAATTCACTATAGAAAAGGCAATCCTCGGCGTATTTAAAATTTGCGACAGTTAAAAATTATTTTTTGAAAAATTTACTATAGAAAAGGCAATCCTCGGCGTATTTAAAATTTGCGACAGTAAAAAATTATTTTTTGAAAAATTTTCTATAGAAAGGCAATCCTCGGCGTATTTAAAATTTGCGACAGTAAAAAATTATTTTTTGAAAAATTTACTATAGAAAAGGCAATCCTCGGCGTATTTAAAATTTGCGACAGTAAAAAATTATTTTTTGACAAATTCACTATAGAAAAAGCAATCCTCGGCGTATTAAAAATTTGCGACCGTAAAAAATAATTTTTTGAGAAATTTACTATAGAAAAGGCAATCCTCGGCGTATTTAAAATTTGCGACAGTAAAAAATTATTTTTTGAAAAATTTATTATAGAAAAGGCAATCCTCGGCGTATTTAAAATTTGCGACAGTAAAAAATTATTTTTTGAAAAATTTTCTATAGAAAGGCAATCCTCGGCGTATTTAAAATTTGCGACAGTAAAAAATTATTTTTTGAAAAATTTACTATAGAAAAGGCAATCCTCGGCGTATTTAAAATTTGCGACAGTAAAAAATTATTTTTTGGCAAATTCACTATAGAAAAGGCAATCCTCGGCGTATTAAAAATTTGCGACCGTAAAAAATAATTTTTTGAGAAATTTACTATAGAAAAGGCAATCCTCGGCGTATTTAAAATTTGCGACAGTAAAAAATTATTTTTTTGAAAAATTTACTATAGAAAAGGCAATCCTCGGCGTTTTTAAAATTTGCGACAGTAAAAAATTATTTTTTGAAAAATTTACTATAGAAAAGGCAATCCTCGGCGTATTTAAAATTTGCGACAGTAAAAAATTATTTTTTGAAAAATTTACTATAGAAAAGGCAATCCTCGGCGTATTTAAAATTTGCGACAGTAAAAAATTATTTTTTGACAAATTCACTATAGAAAAGGCAATCCTCGGCGTATTAAAAATTTGCGACCGTAAAAAATAATTTTTTGAGAAACTTACTATAGAAAAGGCAATCCTCGGCGTATTTAAAATTTGCGACAGTAAAAAATTATTTTTCGAAAAATTTACTATAGAAAAGGCAATCCTCTGCGTATTTAAAATTTGCGACAATAAAAAATTATTTTTTGAAAAATTTACTATAGAAAAGGCAATCCTCGGCGTATTTAAAATTTGCGACAGTAAAAAATTATTTTTTGAAAAATTTACTATAGAAAAGGCAATCCTCGGCGTATTTAAAATTTGCGACAGTAAAAAATATTATTTTGACAAATTGACTAAAGAAAAGGCAATCCTCGGCGTATTTAAAATTTGCGACAGTAAAAAATTATTTTTTGATAAATTTACTATAGAAAAGGCAATACTCGGCGTGCTTAAAATTTTCGACAGTAAAAAATTATTTTTTGACAAATTCACTATAGAAAATGCAATCCTCGGCGTATTTAATATTTGCGACAGTAAAAAATTCTTTTTTGAAAAATTTACTATAGAAAAGGCAATCCTCGGCGTATTTAAAATTTGCGACAGTAAAAATTTTATTTTTTGACAAATTCACTATAGAAAAGGCAATCCTCGGCGTATTTAAAATTTGCGACAGTAAAAAATATTATTTTGACAAATTCACTATAGAAAAGGCAATCCTCGGCGTATTTAAAATTTGCGACAGTAAAAAATTATGTTTGGAAACTTTACTATAGAAAAGGCAATCCTTGGCGTATTTAAAATTTGCAAAAAATAATTTTTTGAAAAATTCACTATAGAAAAGGCAATCATCGGTATATTTAAAATTTGCCACTGTAAAAATTTATTTTTTGACAAATTCACTATAGAAAAGGCAATCCTCGGTATATTTAAAATTTGCCACATTAAAAATTTATTTTTTGACAAATTCACTATAGAAAAGGCAATCCTCGTCGTATTTAAAATTTGCGACCGTAAAAAATATTATTTTGACAAATTCACTATAGAAAAGGCAATCCTCGGCGTATTTAAAATTTGCGACAGTAAAAAATAATTTTTTGAAAAATTTACTATAGAAAAGGCAATCCTCGGCGTATTTAAAATTTTCGAGAGTAAAAAATTATTTTTTGAAAAATTTACTATAGAAAAGGCAATCCTCGGCGTATTTAAAATTTGCGACAGTAAAAAATTATTTTTTGAAAAATTTATTATAGAAAAGGCAATCCTCGGCGTATTTAAAATTTGCGACAGTAAAAAATTATTTTTTGAAAAATTTACTATAGAAAAGGCAATCCTCGGCGTATTTAAAATTTGCGACAGTAAAAAATTATTTTTTGAAAAATTTACTATAGAAAAGGCAATCCTCGGCGTATTTAAAATTTGCGACAGTAAAAAATTATTTTTTGAAAAAATTTTCTATAGAAAGGCAATCCTCGGCGTATTTAAAATTTGCGACAGTAAAAAATTATTTTTTGAAAAATTTACTATAGAAAAGGCAATCCTCGGCGTATTTAAAATTTGCGACAGTAAAAAATTATTTTTTGACAAATTCACTATAGAAAAGGCAATCCTCGGCGTATTAAAAATTTGCGACCGTAAAAAATAATTTTTTGAGAAATTTACTATAGAAAAGGCAATCCTCGGCGTATTTAAAATTTGCGACAGTAAAAAATTATTTTTTGAAAAATTTACTATAGAAAAGGCAATCCTCGGCGTATTTAAAATTTGCGACAGTAAAAAATTATTTTTTGAAAAATTTACTTTAGAAAAGGCAATCCCCGGCGTATTTAAAATTTGCGACAGTAAAAAATTATTTTTTGAAAAATTTACTATAGAAAAGGCAATCCTCGGCGTATTTAAAATTTGCGACAGTAAAAAATTACTTTTTGAAAAATTTACTATAGAAAAGGCAATCCTCGGCGTATTTAAAATTTGCGACAGTAAAAAATTATTTTTTGAAAAATTTACTATAGAAAATGCAATCCTCGGCGTATTTAAAATTTGCGACAGTAAAAAATTATTTTTTGAAAAATTTACTATAGAAAAGGCAATCCTCGGCGTATTTAAAATTTGCGACAGTAAAAAATTATTTTTTGAAAAATTTACTATAGACAAGGCAAACCTCGGCGTATTTAAAATTCGCGACAGTAAAAAATTATTTTTTGAAAAATTTACTATAGAAAAGGCAATCCTCGGCGTATTTAAAATTTGCGACCGTAAAAAATAATTTTTTGAGAAATTTACTATAGAAAAGGCAATCCTCGGCGTATTTAAAATTTGCGACAGTAAAAAATTATTTTTTGAAAAATTTACTATAGAAAAGGCAATCCTCGGCGTATTTAAAATTTGCGACAGTAAATAATTATTTTTTGAAAAATTTACTATAGAAAAGGCAATCCTCGGCGTATTTAAAATTTGCGACAGTAAAAAATTATGTTTTGAAAAATTTACTATAGAAAATGCAATCCTCGGCGTATTTAAAATTTGCGACAGTAAATAATTATTTTTTGAAAAATTTACTATAGAAAAGGCAATCCTCGGCGTATTTAAAATTTGCGACAGTAAAAAATTATGTTTTGAAAAATTTACTATAGAAAAGGCAATCCTCGGAGTATTTAAAATTTGCGACAGCAAAAAATAATTTTTTGAAAAATTCACTATAGAAAAGGCAATCATCGGTATATTTAAAATTTGCCACTGTAAATTTTTTTTTTGACAAATTCACTATAGAAAAGGCAATCCTCGGTATAAATAAAATTTGCCACAGTAAAAATTTATTTTTTGACAAATTCACTATAGAAAAGGCAATCCTCGGCGTATTTAAAATTTGCGACAGTAAAAATTTTATTTTTTGACAAATTCACTATAGAAAAGGCAATCCTCGGCGTATTTAAAATTTGCGACAGTAAAAAATATTATTTTGACAAATTCACTATAGAAAAGGCAATCCTCGGCGTATTTAAAATTTGCGACAGTAAAAAATTATGTTTTGAAAACTTTACTATAGAAAAGGCAATCCTTGGCGTATTTAAAATTTGCAAAAAATAATTTTTTGAAAAATTCACTATAGAAAAGGCAATCATCGGTATATTTAAAATTTGCCACTGTAAAAATTTATTTTTTGACAAATTCACTATAGAAAAGGCAATCCTCGGTATATTTAAAATTTGCCACATTAAAAATTTATTTTTTGACAAATTCACTATAGAAAAGGCAATCCTCGTCGTATTTAAAATTTGCGACCGTAAAAAATTATTTTTTGACAAATTCACTATAGAAAAGGCAATCCTCGGCGTATTAAAAATTTGCGACAGTAAAAAATTATTTTTTGAAAAATTTACTATAGAAAAGGCAATCCTCGGCGTATTTAAAATTTGCGACAGTAAAAAATTACTTTTTGAAAAGTTTACTATAGAAAAGGCAATCCTCGGCGTATTTAAAATTTGCGACAGTAAAAAATAATTTTTTGAAAAATTTACTATAGAAAATGCAATCCTCGGCGTATTTAAAATTTGCGACAGTAAAAAATTATTTTTTGAAAAATTTACTATAGAAAAGGCAATCCTCGGCGTATTTAAAATTTGCGACAGTAAAAAATTATTTTTTGAAAAATTTACTTTAGAAAAGGCAATCCTCGGCGTATTTAAAATTTGCGACAGTAAAAAATTATTTTTTGAAAAATTTACTATAGAAAAGGCAATCCTCGGCGTATTTAAAATTTGCGACAGTAAAAAATTACTTTTTGAAAAGTTTACTATAGAAAAGGCAATCCTCGGCGTATTTAAAATTTGCGACAGTAAAAAATTATTTTTTGAAAAATTTACTATAGAAAATGCAATCCTCGGCGTATTTAAAATTTGCGACAGTAAAAAATTATTTTTTGAAAAATTTACTATAGAAAAGGCAATCCTCGGCGTATTTAAAATTTGCGACAGTAAAAAATTATTTTTTGAAAAATTTACTATAGACAAGGCAATCCTCGGCGTATTTAAAATTTGCGACCGTAAAAAATAATTTTTTGAGAAATTTACTATAGAAAAGGCAATCCTCGGCGTATTTAAAATTTGCGACAGTAAATAATTATTTTTTGAAAAATTTACTATAGAAAAGGCAATCCTCGGCGTATTTAAAATTTGCGACAGTAAAAGATTATGTTTTGAAAAATTTACTATAGAAAATGCAATCCTCGGCGTATTTAAAATTTGCGACAGTAAATAATTATTTTTTTTTAAAATTTACTATAGAAAAGGCAATCCTCGGCGTATTTAAAATATGCGACAGTAAAAAATTATGTTTTGAAAAATTTACTATAGAAAAGGCAATCCTCGGAGTATTTAAAATTTGCGACAGCAAAAAATAATTTTTTGAAAAATTCACTATAGAAAAGGCAATCATCGGTATATTTAAAATTTGCCACTGTAAATTTTTTTTTTAACAAATGCACTATAGAAAAGGCAATCCTCGGTATATATAAAATTTGCCACAGTAAAAATTTATTTTTTGACAAATTCACTATAGAAAAGGCAATCCTCGGCGTATTTAAAATTTGCGACAGTAAAAATTTTATTTTTTGACAAATTCACTATAGAAAAGGCAATCCTCGGCGTATTTAAAATTTGCGACAGTAAAAAATATTATTTTGACAAATTCACTATAGAAAAGGCAATCCTCGGCGTATTTAAAATTTGCGACAGTAAAAAATTATGTTTTGAAAACTTTACTATAGAAAAGGCAATCCTTGGCGTATTTAAAATTTGCAAAAAATAATTTTTTGAAAAATTCACTAGAGAAAAGGCAATCATCGGTATATTTAAAATTTGCCACTGTAAAAATTTATTTTTTGACAAATTCACTATAGAAAAGGCAATCCTCGGTATATTTAAAATTTGCCACATTAAAAATTTATTTTTTGACAAATTCACTATAGAAAAGGCAATCCTCGTCGTATTTAAAATTTGCGACCGTAAAAAATTATTTTTTGACAAACTCACTATAGAAAAGGCAATCCTCGGCGTATTAAAAATTTGCGACCGTAAAAAATAATTTTTTGAGAAATTTACTATAGAAAAGGCAATCCTCGGCGTATTTAAAATTTGCGACAGTAAAAAATTATTTTTTGAAAAATTTACTATAGAAAAGGCAATCCTCGGCGTATTTAAAATTTGCGACAGTAAATAATTATTTTTTGAAAAATTTACTATAGAAAAGGCAATCCTCGGCGTATTTAAAATTTGCGACAGTAAAAAATTATGTTTTGAAAAATTTACTATAGAAAATGCAATCCTCGGCGTATTTAAAATTTGCGACAGTAAATAATTATTTTTTGAAAAATTTACTATAGAAAAGGCAATCCTCGGCGTATTTAAAATTTGCGACAGTAAAAAATTATGTTTTGAAAAATTTACTATAGAAAAGGCAATCCTCGGAGTATTTAAAATTTGCGACAGCAAAAAATAATTTTTTGAAAAATTCACTATAGAAAAGGCAATCATCGGTATATTTAAAATTTGCCACTGTAAATTTTTTTTTTGACAAATTCACTATAGAAAAGGCAATCCTCGGTATAAATAAAATTTGCCACAGTAAAAATTTATTTTTTGACAAATTCACTATAGAAAAGGCAATCCTCGGCGTATTTAAAATTTGCGACAGTAAAAATTTTATTTTTTGACAAATTCACTATAGAAAAGGCAATCCTCGGCGTATTTAAAATTTGCGACAGTAAAAAATATTATTTTGACAAATTCACTATAGAAAAGGCAATCCTCGGCGTATTTAAAATTTGCGACAGTAAAAAATTATGTTTTGAAAACTTTACTATAGAAAAGGCAATCCTTGGCGTATTTAAAATTTGCAAAAAATAATTTTTTGAAAAATTCACTATAGAAAAGGCAATCATCGGTATATTTAAAATTTGCCACTGTAAAAATTTATTTTTTGACAAATTCACTATAGAAAAGGCAATCCTCGGTATATTTAAAATTTGCCACATTAAAAATTTATTTTTTGACAAATTCACTATAGAAAAGGCAATCCTCGTCGTATTTAAAATTTGCGACCGTAAAAAATTATTTTTTGACAAATTCACTATAGAAAAGGCAATCCTCGGCGTATTAAAAATTTGCGACAGTAAAAAATTATTTTTTGAAAAATTTACTATAGAAAAGGCAATCCTCGGCGTATTTAAAATTTGCGACAGTAAAAAATTACTTTTTGAAAAGTTTACTATAGAAAAGGCAATCCTCGGCGTATTTAAAATTTGCGACAGTAAAAAATAATTTTTTGAAAAATTTACTATAGAAAATGCAATCCTCGGCGTATTTAAAATTTGCGACAGTAAAAAATTATTTTTTGAAAAATTTACTATAGAAAAGGCAATCCTCGGCGTATTTAAAATTTGCGACAGTAAAAAATTATTTTTTGAAAAATTTACTTTAGAAAAGGCAATCCTCGGCGTATTTAAAATTTGCGACAGTAAAAAATTATTTTTTGAAAAATTTACTATAGAAAAGGCAATCCTCGGCGTATTTAAAATTTGCGACAGTAAAAAATTACTTTTTGAAAAGTTTACTATAGAAAAGGCAATCCTCGGCGTATTTAAAATTTGCGACAGTAAAAAATTATTTTTTGAAAAATTTACTATAGAAAATGCAATCCTCGGCGTATTTAAAATTTGCGACAGTAAAAAATTATTTTTTGAAAAATTTACTATAGAAAAGGCAATCCTCGGCGTATTTAAAATTTGCGACAGTAAAAAATTATTTTTTGAAAAATTTACTATAGACAAGGCAATCCTCGGCGTATTTAAAATTTGCGACCGTAAAAAATAATTTTTTGAGAAATTTACTATAGAAAAGGCAATCCTCGGCGTATTTAAAATTTGCGACAGTAAATAATTATTTTTTGAAAAATTTACTATAGAAAAGGCAATCCTCGGCGTATTTAAAATTTGCGACAGTAAAAGATTATGTTTTGAAAAATTTACTATAGAAAATGCAATCCTCGGCGTATTTAAAATTTGCGACAGTAAATAATTATTTTTTTTTAAAATTTACTATAGAAAAGGCAATCCTCGGCGTATTTAAAATATGCGACAGTAAAAAATTATGTTTTGAAAAATTTACTATAGAAAAGGCAATCCTCGGAGTATTTAAAATTTGCGACAGCAAAAAATAATTTTTTGAAAAATTCACTATAGAAAAGGCAATCATCGGTATATTTAAAATTTGCCACTGTAAATTTTTTTTTTAACAAATGCACTATAGAAAAGGCAATCCTCGGTATATATAAAATTTGCCACAGTAAAAATTTATTTTTTGACAAATTCACTATAGAAAAGGCAATCCTCGGCGTATTTAAAATTTGCGACAGTAAAAATTTTATTTTTTGACAAATTCACTATAGAAAAGGCAATCCTCGGCGTATTTAAAATTTGCGACAGTAAAAAACATTATTTTGACAAATTCACTATAGAAAAGGCAATCCTCGGCGTATTTAAAATTTGCGACAGTAAAAAATTATGTTTTGAAAACTTTACTATAGAAAAGGCAATCCTTGGCGTATTTAAAATTTGCAAAAAATAATTTTTTGAAAAATTCACTAGAGAAAAGGCAATCATCGGTATATTTAAAATTTGCCACTGTAAAAATTTATTTTTTGACAAATTCACTATAGAAAAGGCAATCCTCGGTATATTTAAAATTTGCCACATTAAAAATTTATTTTTTGACAAATTCACTATAGAAAAGGCAATCCTCGTCGTATTTAAAATTTGCGACCGTAAAAAATTATTTTTTGACAAACTCACTATAGAAAAGGCAATCCTCGGCGTATTAAAAATTTGCGACCGTAAAAAATAATTTTTTGAGAAATTTACTATAGAAAAGGCAATCCTCGGCGTATTTAAAATTTGCGACAGTAAAAAATTATTTTTTGAAAAATTTACTATAGAAAAGGCAATCCTCGGCGTATTTAAAATTTGCGACAGTAAATAATTATTTTTTGAAAAATTTACTATAGAAAAGGCAATCCTCGGCGTATTTAAAATTTGCGACAGTAAAAAATTATGTTTTGAAAAATTTACTATAGAAAAGGCAATCCTCGGAGTATTTAAAATTTGCGACAGCAAAAAATAATTTTTTGAAAAATTCACTATAGAAAAGGCAATCATCGGTATATTTAAAATTTGCCACTGTAAATTTTTTTTTTGACAAATTCACTATAGAAAAGGCAATCCTCGGTATATATAAAATTTGCCACAGTAAAAATTTATTTTTTGACAAATTCACTATAGAAAAGGCAATCCTCGGCGTATTTAAAATTTGCGACAGTAAAAATTTTATTTTTTGACAAATTCACTATAGAAAAGGCAATCCTCGGCGTATTTAAAATTTGCGACAGTAAAAAATATTATTTTGACAAATTCACTATAGAAAAGGCAATCCTCGGCGTATTTAAAATTTGCGACAGTAAAAAATTATGTTTTGAAAACTTTACTATAGAAAAGGCAATCCTTGGCGTATTTAAAATTTGCAAAAAATAATTTTTTGAAAAATTCACTATAGAAAAGGCAATCATCGGTATATTTAAAATTTGCCACTGTAAAAATTTATTTTTTGACAAATTCACTATAGAAAAGGCAATCCTCGGTATATTTAAAATTTGCCACATTAAAAATTTATTTTTTGACAAATTCACTATAGAAAAGGCAATCCTCGTCGTATTTAAAATTTGCGACCGTAAAAAATTATTTTTTGACAAATTCACTATAGAAAAGGCAATCCTCGGCGTATTAAAAATTTGCGACCGTAAAAAATAATTTTTTGAGAAATTTACTATAGAAAAGGCAATCCTCGGCGTATTTAAAATTTGCCACAGTAAAAAATTATTTTTTGAAAAATTTACTATAGAAAAGGCAATCCTCGGCGTATTTAAAATTTGCGACAGTAAAAAATTATTTTTTGAAAAATTTACTTTAGAAAAGGCAATCCTCGGCGTATTTAAAATTTGCGACAGTAAAAAATTATTTTTTGAAAAATTTACTATAGAAAAGGCAATCCTCGGCGTATTTAAAATTTGCGACAGTAAAAAATAACTTTTTGAAAAGTTTACTATAGAAAAGGCAATCCTCGGCGTATTTAAAATTTGCGACAGTACAAAATTATTTTTTGAAAAATTTACTATAGAAAATGCAATCCTCGGCGTATTGAAAATTTGCGACAGTAAAAAATTATTTTTTGAAAAATTTACTATAGAAAAGGCAATCCTCGGCGTATTTAAAATTTGCGACAGTAAAAAATAATTTTTTGAAAAATTTACTATAGACAAGGCAAACCTCGGCGTATTTAAAATTCGCGACAGTAAAAAATTATTTTTTGAAAAATTTACTATAGAAAAGGCAATCCTCGGCGTATTTAAAATTTGCGACCGTAAAAAATAATTTTTTGAGAAATTTACTATAGAAAAGGCAATCCTCGGCGTATTTAAAATTTGCGACAGTAAAAAATTATTTTTTGAAAAATTTACTATAGAAAAGGCAATCCTCGGCGTATTTAAAATTTGCGACAGTAAATAATTATTTTTTGAAAAATTTACTATAGAAAAGGCAATCCTCGGCGTATTTAAAATTTGCGACAGTAAAAGATTATGTTTTGAAAAATTTACTATAGAAAATGCAATCCTCGGCGTATTTAAAATTTGCGACAGTAAATAATTATTTTTTTGAAAAATTTACTATAGAAAAGGCAATCCTCGGCGTATTTAAAATATGCGACAGTAAAAAATTATGTTTTGAAAAATTTACTATAGAAAAGGCAATCCTCGGAGTATTTAAAATTTGCGACAGCAAAAAATAATTTTTTGAAAAATTCACTATAGAAAAGGCAATCATCGGTATATTTAAAATTTGCCACTGTAATTTTTTTTTTTGACAAATTCACTATAGAAAAGGCAATCCTCGGTATATATAAAATTTGCGACAGTAAAAAATTATTTTTTGACAAATTCACTATAGAAAAGGCAATCCTCGGCGTATTTAAAATTTGCGACCGTAAAAATTTATTTTTTGACAAATTCACTATAGAAAAGGCAATCCTCGGCGTATTTAAAATTTGCGACCGTAAAAAATATTATTTTGACAAATTCACTATAGAAAAGGCAATCCTCGGCGTATTTAAAATTTGCGACAGTAAAAAATTATGTTTTGAAAACTTTACTATAGAAAAGGCAATCCTTGGCGTATTTAAAATTTGCAAAAAATAATTTTTTGAAAAATTCACTATAGAAAAGGCAATCATCGGTATATTTAAAATTTGCCACTGTAAAAATTTATTTTTTGACAAATTCACTATAGAAAAGGCAATCCTCGGTATATTTAAAATTTGCCACATTAAAAATTTATTTTTTGACAAATTCACTATAGAAAAGGCAATCCTCGTCGTATTTAAAATTTGCGACCGTAAAAAATTATTTTTTGACAAATTCACTATAGAAAAGGCAATCCTCGGCGTATTAAAAATTTGCGACCGTAAAAAATAATTTTTTGAGAAATTTACTATAGAAAAGGCAATCCTCGGCGTATTTAAAATTTGCCACAGTAAAAAATTATTTTTTGAAAAATTTACTATAGAAAAGGCAATCCTCGGCGTATTTAAAATTTGCGACAGTAAAAAATTATTTTTTGAAAAATTTACTTTAGAAAAGGCAATCCTCGGCGTATTTAAAATTTGCGACAGTAAAAAATTATTTTTTGAAAAATTTACTATAGAAAAGGCAATCCTCGGCGTATTTAAAATTTGCGACAGTAAAAAATAACTTTTTGAAAAGTTTACTATAGAAAAGGCAATCCTCGGCGTATTTAAAATTTGCGACAGTACAAAATTATTTTTTGAAAAATTTACTATAGAAAATGCAATCCTCGGCGTATTGAAAATTTGCGACAGTAAAAAATTATTTTTTGAAAAATTTACTATAGAAAAGGCAATCCTCGGCGTATTTAAAATTTGCGACAGTAAAAAATAATTTTTTGAAAAATTTACTATAGACAAGGCAAACCTCGGCGTATTTAAAATTCGCGACAGTAAAAAATTATTTTTTGAAAAATTTACTATAGAAAAGGCAATCCTCGGCGTATTTAAAATTTGCGACCGTAAAAAATAATTTTTTGAGAAATTTACTATAGAAAAGGCAATCCTCGGCGTATTTAAAATTTGCGACAGTAAAAAATTATTTTTTGAAAAATTTACTATAGAAAAGGCAATCCTCGGCGTATTTAAAATTTGCGACAGTAAATAATTATTTTTTGAAAAATTTACTATAGAAAAGGCAATCCTCGGCGTATTTAAAATTTGCGACAGTAAAAGATTATGTTTTGAAAAATTTACTATAGAAAATGCAATCCTCGGCGTATTTAAAATTTGCGACAGTAAATAATTATTTTTTTGAAAAATTTACTATAGAAAAGGCAATCCTCGGCGTATTTAAAATATGCGACAGTAAAAAATTATGTTTTGAAAAATTTACTATAGAAAAGGCAATCCTCGGAGTATTTAAAATTTGCGACAGCAAAAAATAATTTTTTGAAAAATTCACTATAGAAAAGGCAATCATCGGTATATTTAAAATTTGCCACTGTAATTTTTTTTTTTGACAAATTCACTATAGAAAAGGCAATCCTCGGTATATATAAAATTTGCGACAGTAAAAAATTATTTTTTGACAAATTCACTATAGAAAAGGCAATCCTCGGCGTATTTAAAATTTGCGACCGTAAAAATTTATTTTTTGACAAATTCACTATAGAAAAGGCAATCCTCGGCGTATTTAAAATTTGCGACCGTAAAAAATATTATTTTGACAAATTCACTATAGAAAAGGCAATCCTCGGCGTATTTAAAATTTGCGACAGTAAAAAATTTTTTTGAAAAATTTACTATAGAAAAGGCAATCCTCGGCGTATTTAAAATTTGCGACAGTAAAAAATTATTTTTTGAAAAATTTACTATAGAAAAGGCAATCCTCGGCGTATTTAAAATTTGCGACAGGAAAAAATTATTTTTTGACGAATTCACTATAGAAAAGGCAATCCTCGGCGTATTAAAAATTTGCGACCGTAAAAAATAATTTTTTGAGGAATTTACTACAGAAAAGGAAATCCTCGGCGTATTTAAAATTTGCGACAGTAAAAAATTATTTTTTGAAATTTTACTACAGAAAAGGCAATCCTCGGCGTATTTAAAATTTGCGCCAGTAAAAAATTATTTTTTGAAAAATTTACTATAGAAAAGGCAATCCTCGGCGTATTTAAAATTTGCGACAGTTAAAAATTATTTTTTGAAAAATTTACTATAGAAAAGGCAATCCTCGGCGTATTTAAAATTTGCGACAGTAAAAAATTATTTTTTGAAAAATTTACTATAGAAAAGGCAATCCTCGGCGTATTTAAAATTTGCGACAGTAAAAAATTATTTTTTGAAAAATTTACCATAGAAAAGGCAATCCTCGGCGTATTTAAAATTTGCGCCAGTAAAAAATTATTTTTTGAAAAATTTACTATAGAAAAGGCAATCCTCGGCGTATTTAAAATTTGCGACCGTAAAAAATATTATTTTGGCAAATTCACTATAGAAGAGGCAATCCTCGGCGTATTTAAAATTTGCGACAGTAAAAAATTATTTTTTGAAAAATTTACTATAGAAAAGGCAATCCTCGGCGTATTTAAAATTTGCGACAGTAAAAAATTATTTTTTGAAAAATTTACTATAGAAAAGGCAATCCTCGGCGTATTTAAAATTTGCGACAGTAAAAATTTATTTTTTGACAAATTCACTATGGAAAATGCAATCCTCGGCGTATTAAAATTTTGCGACCGTAAAAAATAATTTTTTGAGAAATTTACTATAGAAAAGGCAATCCTAGGCGTATTTAAAATTTGCGACAGTAAAAAATAATTTTTTGATAAATTTACTATAGAAAAGGCAATCATAGGTATATTTAAAATTTGCGACAGTAAAAAATTATTTTTTGAAAAATTTACTATAGAAAAGGCAATCCTCGGCGTATTTAAAATTTGCTACAGTAAAAAATTATTTTTTGAAAAATTTACTATAGAAAAGGCAATCCTCGGCGTATTTAAAATTTGCGACAGTAAAAAATTATTTTTTGAAAAATTTACTATAGAAAAGGCAATCCTCGGCTTATTTAAAATTTGCGACAGTAAAAAATTATTTTTTGAAAAATTTACTATAGAAAAGGCAATCCTCGCCGTATTTAAAATTTGCGACAGTAAAAAATTATTTTTTGAAAAATTTACTATAGAAAAGGCAATCCTCGGCGTATTTAAAATTTGCGATAGTAAAAAATTATTTTTTGAAAAATTTACTATAGAAAAGGCAATCCTCGGCCTATTAAAAATTTGCGACCGTAAAAAATATTATTTTGACAAATTCACTATAGAAAAGGCAATCCTCGGCGTATTTAAAATTTGCGACAGTAAAAAATTATGTTTTGAAAAATTTACTATAGAAAAGGCAATCCTCGGCGTATTTAAAATTTGCGAGAGTAAAAAATTATTTTTTGACAAATTCACTATAGAAAAGGCAATCCTCGGCGTATTTAAAATTTGCGACAGTAAAAAATTATTTTTTGACAAATTCACTATAGAAAAGGCAATCCGCGGCATATTCAAAATTTGCGACAGTAAAAAATATTATTTTGACAAATTCACTAAAGAAAAGGCAATACTCGGCGTGTTTAAAATTTTCGACAGTAAAAAATATTATTTTGACAAATTCACTATAGAAAAGGCAATCCTCGGCGTATTTAAATTTTGCGACAGTAAAAAATTATTTTTTGAAAAATTTACTATACAAAAGGCAATCCTCGGCATATTAAAAATTTGCGACCATAAAAAATATTATTTTGACAAATTCACTATAGAAAAGGCAATCCTCGGCGTATTTAAAATTTGCGACAGTAAAAAATTATGTTTTGAAAAATTTAGTATAGAAAAGGCAATACTCGGCGTATTTAAAATTTGCGAGAGTAAAAAATTATTTTTTGACAAATTCACTATTGAAAAGGCAATCCTCGGCGTATTTAAAATTTGCGACAGTAAAAAATTATTTTTTGACAAATTCACTATAGAAAAGGCAATCCTCGGCATATTCAAAATTTGCGACAGTAAAAAATATTATTTTGACAAATTCACTAAAGAAAAGGCAATACTCGGCGTGTTTAAAGTTTCGACAGTAAAAAATTATTTTTTGACCAATTCACTATAGAAAATGCAATTCTCGGCGTATTTAAAAATTGCGACAATAAAAAATATTATTTTGACAAATTCACTATAGAAAAGGCAATCCTCGGCGTATTTAAAATTTGCGACAGTAAAAAATTATTTTTTGAAAAATTAACTATAGAAAAGGCAATCCACGGCGTATTTAAAATTTGCGACAGTAAAAAATTATTTTTTGAAAAATTTACTATAGAAAAGGCAATCCTCGGCGTATTTAAAATTTGCGACCGTAAAAAATAATTTTTTTAGAAATTTACTATAGAAAAGGCAATCCTCGGCGTATTTAAAATTTGCGACAGTAAAAAATTATTTTTTGAAAAATTTACTATAGAAAAGGCAATCCTCGGCGTATTTAAAATTTGCGACAGTAAAAAATTATTTTTTGAAAAATTTACTATAGAAAAGGCAATCCTCGGCGTATTTAAAATTTGCGACAGTAAAAAATAATTTTTTGAAAAATTTACTATAGAAAAGGCAATCCTCGGCGTATTTAAAATTTGCGACAGTAAAAAATTATTTTTTGAAAAATTTACTATAGAAAAGGCAATCCTCGGCGTATTTAAAATTTGCGAGAGTAAAAAATTATTTTTTGAAAAATTTACTATAGAAAAGGCAATCCTCGGCGTATTTAAAATTTGCGACAGTAAATAATTATTTTTTGAAAAATTTATTATAGAAAAGGCAATCCTCGGCGTATTTAAAATTTGCGACAGTAAAAAATTATGTTTTGAAAAATTTACTATAGAAAAGGCAATCCTCGGAGTATTTAAAATTTGCGACAGCAAAAAATTATTTTTTGAAAAATTTACTATAGAAAAGGCAATCCTCGGCGTATTTAAAATTTGCGACAGTAAAAAATTATTTTTTGAAAAATTTACTATAGAAAAGGCAATCCTCGGCGTATTAAAAATTTGCGACAGTAAAAAATATTATTTTGACAAATTCACTATAGAAAAGGCAATCCTCGGCGTATTTAAAATTTGCGACAGTAAAAAATTATGTTTTGAAAAATTTACTATAGAAAAGGCAATCCTCGGCGTATTTAAAATTTGCGAGAGTAAAAAATTATTTTTTGACAAATTCACTATAGAAAAGGCAATCATCGGTATATTTAAAATTTGCCACTGTAAATTTTTTTTTTGACAAATTCACTATAGAAAAGGCAATCCTCGGTATATATAAAATTTGCCACAGTAAAAATTTATTTTTTGACAAATTCACTATAGAGAAGGCAATCCTCGGCGTATTTAAAATTTGCGACCGTAAAAATTTATTTTTTGACAAGTTCACTATAGAAAAGGCAATCCTCGGCGTA
Source organism: Dioctria rufipes (assembly GCA_963924295.1). Classification (NCBI taxonomy): domain Eukaryota; kingdom Metazoa; phylum Arthropoda; class Insecta; order Diptera; family Asilidae; genus Dioctria; species Dioctria rufipes. The sequence continues at coordinate 21,718 of CAWUPM010000825.1, forward strand.
TTTAAAATTTGCGACCGTAAAAAATATTATTTTGACAAATTCACTATAGAAAAGGCAATCCTCGGCGTATTTAAAATTTGCGACCGTAAAAAATATTATTTTGACAAATTCACTATAGAAATGGCAATCCTCGGCGTATTTAAAATTTGCGACAGTAAAAAATTATGTTTTGAAAAATTTACTATAGAAAAGGCAATCCTCGGCGTATTTAAAATTTGCGAGAGTAAAAAATTATTTTTTGACAAATTCACTATAGAAAAGGCAATCATCGGTATATTTAAAATTTGCCACTGTAAATTTTTTTTTTGACAAATTCACTATAGAAAAGGCAATCCTCGGTATATATAAAATTTGCCACAGTAAAAATTTATTTTTTGTCAAATTCACTATAGAAAAGGCAATCCTCGGCGTATTTAAAATTTGCGACCGTAAAAATTTATTTTTTGACAAATTCACTATAGAAAAGGCAATCCTCGGCGTATTAAAAATTTGCGACCGTAAAAAATATTATTTTGACAAATTCACTATAGAAAAGGCAATCCTCGGCGTATTTAAAATTTGCGACAGTAAAAAATTATGTTTTGAAAAATTTACTATAGAAAAGGCAATCCTCGGAGTATTTAAAATTTGCGACAGCAAAAAATAATTTTTTGAAAAATTCACTATAGAAAAGGCAATCATCGGTATATTTAAAATTTGCCACTGTAAATTTTTTTTTTGACAAATTCACTATAGAAAAGGCAATCCTCGGTATATATAAAATTTGCCACAGTAAAAATTTATTTTTTGACAAATTCACTATAGAAAAGGCAATCCTCGGCGTATTTAAAATTTGCGACCGTAAAAATTTATTTTTTGACAAATTCACTATAGAAAAGGCAATCCTCGGCGTATTTAAAATTTGCGACCGTAAAAAATATTATTTTGACAAATTCACTATAGAAAAGGCAATCCTCGGCGTATTTAAAATTTGCGACAGTAAAAAATTATTTTGAAAAATTTACTATAGAAAAGGCAATCCTCGGCGTATTTAAAATTTGCGACAGTAAAAAATTATTTTTTGAAAAATTTACTATAGAAAAGGCAATCCTCGGCGTATTTAAAATTTGCGACAGGAAAAAATTATTTTTTGACAAATTCAGTATAGAAAAGGCAATCCTCGGCGTATTAAAAATTTGCGACCGTAAAAAATAATTTTTTGAGGAATTTACTATAGAAAAGGAAATCCTCGGCGTATTTAAAATTTGCGACAGTAAAAAATTATTTTTTGAAATTTTACTACAGAAGAGGCAATCCTCGGCGTATTTAAAATTTGCGCCAGTAAAAAATTATTTTTTGAAAAATTTACTATAGAAAAGGCAATCCTCGGCGTATTTAAAATTTGCGACAGTTAAAAATTATTTTTTGAAAAATTTACTATAGAAAAGGCAATCCTCGGCGTATTTAAAATTTGCGACAGTAAAAAATTATTTTTTGAAAAATTTACTATAGAAAAGGCAATCCTCGGCGTATTTAAAATTTGCGACAGAAAAAAATTATTTTTTGAAAAATTTACCATAGAAAAGGCAATCCTCGGCGTATTTAAAATTTGCGCCAGTAAAAAATTATTTTTTGAAAAATTTACTATAGAAAAGGCAATCCTCGGCGTATTTAAAATTTGCGACCGTAAAAAATATTATTTTGGCAAATTCACTATAGAAGAGGCAATCCTCGGCGTATTTAAAATTTGCGACAGTAAAAAATTATTTTTTGAAAAATTTACTATAGAAAAGGCAATCCTCGGCGTATTTAAAATTTGCGACAGTAAAAAATTATTTTTTGAAAAATTTACTATAGAAAAGGCAATCCTCGGCGTATTTAAAATTTGCGACAGTAAAAATTTATTTTTTGACAAATTCACTATGGAAAATGCAATCCTCGGCGTATTAAAATTTTGCGACCGTAAAAAATAATTTTTTGAGAAATTTACTATAGAAAAGGCAATCCTCGGCGTATTTAAAATTTGCTACAGTAAAAAATTATTTTTTGAAAAATTTACTATAGAAAAGGCAATCCTCGGCGTATTTAAAATTTGCGACAGTAAAAATTATTTTTTGAAAAATTTACTATAGAAAAGGCAATCCTCGGCTTATTTAAAATTTGCGACAGTAAAAAATTATTTTTTGAAAAATTTACTATAGAAAAGGCAATCCTCGCCGTATTTAAAATTTGCGACAGTAAAAAATTATTTTTTGAAAAATTTACTATAGAAAAGGCAATCCTCGGCGTATTTAAAATTTGCGATAATAAAAAATTATTTTTTGAAAAATTTACTATAGAAAAGGCAATCCTCGGCCTATTAAAAATTTGCGACCGTAAAAAATATTATTTTGACAAATTCACTATAGAAAAGGCAATCCTCGGCGTATTTAAAATTTGCGACAGTAAAAAATTATGTTTTGAAAAATTTACTATAGAAAAGGCAATCCTCGGCGTATTTAAAATTTGCGAGAGTAAAAAATTATTTTTTGACAAATTCACTATAGAAAAGGCAATCCTCGGCGTATTTAAAATTTGCGACAGTAAAAAATTATTTTTGACAAATTCACTATAGAAAAGGCAATCCGCGGCATATTCAAAATTTGCGACAGTAAAAAATATTATTTTGACAAATTCACTAAAGAAAAGGCAATACTCGGCGTGTTTAAAATTTTCGACAGTAAAAAATATTATTTTGACAAATTCACTATAGAAAAGGCAATTCTCGGCGTATTTAAAAATTGCGACAATAAAAAATATTATTTTGACAATTTCACTATAGAAAAGGCAATCCTCGGCGTATTTAAAATTTGCGACAGTAAAAAATTATTTTTTGAAAAATTTACTATAGAAAAGGCAATCCACGGCGTATTTAAAATTTGCGACAGTAAAAAATTATTTTTTGAAAAATTTACTATAGAAAAGGCAATCCTCGGCGTATTTAAAATTTGCGACAGTAAAAAATTATTTTTTGAAAAATTTACTATAGAAAAGGCAATCCTCGGCGTATTTAAAATTTGCGACAGTAAAAAATTATATTTTGAAAAATTTACTATAGAAAAGGCAATCCTCGGCGTATTTAAAATTTGCGACCGTAAAAAATAATTTTTTGAGAAATTTACTATAGAAAAGGCAATCCTCGGCGTATTTAAAATTTGCGACAGTAAAAAATTATTTTTTGAAAAATTTACTATAGAAAAGGCAATCCTCGGCGTATTTAAAATTTGCGACAGTAAAAAATTATTTTTTGAAAAATTTACTATAGAAAAGGCAATCCTCGGCGTATTTAAAATTTGCGACAGTAAAAAATAATTTTTTGAAAAATTTACTATAGAAAAAGCAATCCTCGGCGTATTTAAAATTTGCGACAGTAAAAAATTATTTTTTGAAAAATTTACTATAGAAAAGGCAATCCTCGGCGTATTTAAAATTTGCGAGAGTAAAAAATTATTTTTTGAAAAATTTACTATAGAAAAGGCAATCCTCGGCGTATTTAAAATTTGCGACAGTAAATAATTATTTTTTGAAAAATTTATTATAGAAAAGGCAATCCTCGGCGTATTTAAAATTTGCGACAGTAAAAAATTATGTTTTGAAAAATTTACTATAGAAAAGGCAATCCTCGGAGTATTTAAAATTTGCGACAGCAAAAAATTATTTTTTGAAAAATTTACTATAGAAAAGGCAATCCTCGGCGTATTTAAAATTTGCGACAGTAAAAAATTATTTTTTGAAAAATTTACTATAGAAAAGGCAATCCTCGGCGTATTAAAAATTTGCGACCGTAAAAAATATTATTTTGACAAATTCACTATAGAAAAGGCAATCCTCGGCGTATTTAAAATTTGCGACAGTAAAAAATTATGTTTTGAAAAATTTACTATAGAAAAGGCAATCCTCGGCGTATTTAAAATTTGCGAGAGTAAAAAATTATTTTTTGACAAATTCACTATAGAAAAGGCAATCCTCGGCGTATTTAAAATTTGCGACAGTAAAAAATTATTTTTTGACAAATTCACTATAGAAAAGGCAATCCTCGGCATATTCAAAATTTGCGACAGTAAAAAATATTATTTTGACAAATTCACTAAAGAAAAGGCAATACTCGGCGTGTTTAAAATTTTCGACAGTAAAAAATATTATTTTGACAAATTCACTATAGAAAAGGCAATTCTCGGCGTATTTAAATTTTGCGACAGTAAAAAATATTATTTTGACAAATTCACTATAGAAAAGGCAATCCTCGGCGTATTTAAAATTTGCGACAGTAAAAAATTATTTTTTGAAAAATTTACTATAGAAAAGGCAATCCTCGGCGTATTTAAAATTTGCGACAGTAAAAAATTATTTTTTGAAAAATTTACTATTGAAAAGGCAATCCTCGGCGTATTTAAAATTTGCGACAGTAAAAAATAATTTTTTGAAAAATTTACTATAGAAAAGGCAATCCTCGGCGTATTTAAAATTTGCGACAGTAAAAAATTATTTTTTGAAAAATTTACTATAGAAAAGGCAATCCTCGGCGTATTTAAAATTTGCGAGAGTAAAAAATTATTTTTGAAAAATTTACTATAGAAAAGGCAATCCTCGGCGTATTTAAAATTTGCGACAGTAAATAATTATTTTTTGAAAAATTTATTATAGAAAAGGCAATCCTCGGCGTATTTAAAATTTGCGACAGTAAAAAATTATGTTTTGAAAAATTTACTATAGAAAAGGCAATCCTCGGAGTATTTAAAATTTGCGACAGCATAAAATTATTTTTTGAAAAATTTACTATAGAAAAGGCAATCCTCGGCGTATTTAAAATTTGCGACAGTAAAAAATTATTTTTTGAAAAATTTACTATAGAAAAGGCAATCCTCGGCGTATTAAAAATTTGCGACCGTAAAAAATATTATTTTGACAAATTCACTATAGAAAAGGCAATCCTCGGCGTATTTAAAATTTGCGACAGTAAAAAATTATGTTTTGAAAAATTTACTATACAAAAGGCAATCCTCGGCGTATTTAAAATTTGCGAGAGTAAAAAATTATTTTTTGACAAATTCACTATAGAAAAGGCAATCCTCGGCGTATTTAAAATTTGCGACAGTAAAAAATTTTTTTTTGACAAATTCACTATAGAAAAGGCAATCCTCGGCATATTCAATATTTGCGACAGTAAAAAATATTATTTTGACAAATTCACTAAAGAAAAGGCAATACTCGGCGTGTTTAAAATTTTCGACAGTAAAAAATATTATTTTGACAAATTCACTATAGAAAAGGCAATTCTCGGCGTATTTAAAATTTGCGACAGTAAAAAATATTATTTTGACAAATTCACTATAGAAAAGGCAATCGTCGGCGTATTTAAAATTTGCGACAGTAAAAAATTATTTTTTGAAAAATCTACTATAGAAAAGACAATCCACGGCGTATTTAAAATTTGCGACAGTAAAAAATTATTTTTTGAAAAATTTACTATAGAAAAGGCAATCCTCGGCGTATTTAAAATTTGCGACAGTAAAAAATTATTTTTTGAAAAATTTACTATAGAAAAGGCAATCCTCGGCGTATTTAAAATTTGCGACAGTAAAAAATTATATTTTGAAAAATTTACTATAGGAAAGGCAATCCTCGGCCTATTTAAAATTTGCGACCGTAAAAAATAATTTTTTGAGAAATTTACTATAGAAAAGGCAATCCTCGGCGTATTTAAAATTTCCGACAGTAAAAAATTATTTTTTGAAAAATTTACTATAGAAAAGGCAATCCTCGGCGTATTTAAAATTTGCGACAGTAAAAAATTATTTTTTGAAAAATTTACTATAGAAAAGGCAATCCTCGGCGTATTTAAAATTTGCGAGAGTAAAAAATTATTTTTTGACAAATTCACTATAGAAAAGGCAATCCTCGGCGTATTTAAAATTTGCGACAGTAAAAAATTATTTTTTGACAAATTCACTATAGAAAAGGCAATCCTCGGCATATTCAAAATTTGCGACAGTAAAAAATATTATTTTGACAAATTCACTATAGAAAAGGCAATACTCGGAGTGTTTAAAATTTTCGACAGTAAAAAATATTATTTTGACAAATTCACTATAGAAAAGGCAATTCTCGGCGTATTTAAAATTTGCGACAGTAAAAAATATTATTTTGACAAATTCACTATAGAAAAGGCAATCCTCGGCGTATTTAAAATTTGCGACAGTAAAAAATTATTTTTTGAAAAATTAACTATAGAAAAGGCAATCCACGGCGTATTTAAAATTTGCGACAGTAAAAAATTATTTTTTTGATAAATTTACTATAGAAAAGGCAATCCTCGGCGTATTTAAAATTTGCGACAGTAAAAAATTATTTTTTGAAAAATTTACTATAGAAAAGGCAATCCTCGGCGTATTTAAAATTTGCGACCGTAAAAAATAATTTTTTGAGAAATTTACTATAGAAAAGGTAATCCTCGGCGTATTTAAAATTTGCGACAGTAAAAAATTATTTTTTGAAAAATTTACTATAGAAAAGGCAATCCTCGGCGTATTTAAAATTTGCGACAGTAAAAAATTATTTTTTGAAAAATTTACTATAGAAAAGGCAATCCTCGGCGTATTTAAAATTTGCGACAGTAAAAAATTATTTTTTGAAAAATTTACTATAGAAAAGGCAATCCTCGGCGTATTTAAAATTTGCGACAGTAAAAAATTATTTTTTGAAAAATTTACTATAGAAAAGGCAATCCTCGGCGTATTTAAAATTTGCGACAGTAAAAAATTATTTTTTGAAAAATTTACTATAGAAAAGGCAATCCTCGGCGTATTTAAAATTTGCGAGAGTAAAAAATTATTTTTTGAAAAATTTACTATAGAAAAGGCAATCCTCGGCGTATTTAAAATTTGCGACAGTAAATAATTATTTTTTGAAAAATTTATTATAGAAAAGGCAATCCTCGGCGTATTTAAAATTTGCGACAGTAAAAAATTATGTTTTGAAAAATTTACTATAGAAAAGGCAATCCTCGGAGTATTTAAAATTTGCGACAGCAAAAAATTATTTTTTGAAAGATTTACTATAGAAAAGGCAATCCTCGGCGTATTTAAAATTTGCGACAGTAAAAAATTATTTTTTGAAAAATTTACTATAGAAAAGGCAATCCTCGGCGTATTTAAAATTTGCGACAGTAAAAAATTATTTTTTGACAAATTTACTATAGAAAAGGCAATCCTCGGCGTATTAAAAATTTGCGACCGTAAAAACTATTATTTTGACAAATTCACTATAGAAAAGGCAATCCTCGGCGTATTTAAAATTTGCGACAGTAAAAAATCATGTTTTGAAAAATTTACTATAGAAAAGGCAATCCTCGGCGTATTTAAAATTTGCGAGAGTAAAAAATTATTTTTTGACAAATTCACTATAGAAAAGGCAATCCTCGGCGTATTTAAAATTTGCGACAGTAAAAAATTATTTTTTGACAAATTCACTATAGAAAAGGCAATCCTCGGCATATTCAAAATTTGCGACAGTAAAAAATATTATTTTGACAAATTCACTAAAGAAAAGGCAATACTCGGCGTGTTTAAAATTTTCGACAGTAAAAAATATTATTTTGACAAATTCACTATAGAAAAGGCAATTCTCGGCGTATTTAAAATTTGCGACAGTAAAAAATATTATTTTGACAAATTCACTATAGAAAAGGCAATCCTCGGCGTATTTAAAATTTGCGACAGTAAAAAATTATTTTTTGAAAAATTTACTATAGAAAAGGCAATCCACGGCGTATTTAAAATTTGCGACAGTAAAAAATTATTTTTTGAAAAATTTACTATAGAAAAGGCAATCCTCCGCGTATTTAAAATTTGCGACAGTAAAAAATTATTTTTTGAAAAATTTACTATAGAAAAGGCAATCCTCGGCGTATTTAAAATTTGCGACCGTAAAAAATAATTTTTTGAGAAATTTACTATAGAAAAGGCAATCCTCGGCGTATTTAAAATTTCCGACAGTAAAAAATTATTTTTTGAAAAATTTACTATAGAAAAGGCAATCCTCGGCGTATTTAAAATTTGCGACAGTAAAAAATTATTTTTTGAAAAATTTACTATAGAAAAGGCAATCCTCGGCGTATTTAAAATTTGCGACAGTAAAAAATTATTTTTTGAAAAATTTACTATAGAAAAGGCAATCCTCGGCGTATTTAAAATTTGCGAGAGTAAAAAATTATTTTTTGAAAAATTTACTATAGAAAAGGCAATCCTCGGCGTATTTAAAATTTGCGACAGTAAATAATTATTTTTTGAAAAATTTATTATAGAAAAGGCAATACTCGGCGTATTTAAAATTTGCGACAGTAAAAAATTATGTTTTGAAAAATTTACTATAGAAAAGGCAATCCTCGGAGTATTTAAAATTTGCGATAGCAAAAAATTATTTTTTGAAAAATTTACTATAGAAAAGGCAATCCTCGGCGTATTTAAAATTTGCGACAGTAAAAAATTATTTTTTGAAAAATTTACTATAGAAAAGGCAATCCTCGGCGTATTAAAAATTTGCGACCGTAAAAAATATTATTTTGACAAATTCACTATAGAAAAGGCAATCCTCGGCGAATTTAAAATTTGCGACAGTAAAAAATTATGTTTTGAAAAATTTTCTATACAAAAGGCAATCCTGGGCGTATTTAAAATTTGCGAGAGTAAAAAATTATTTTTTGACAAATTCACTATAGAAAAGGCAATCCTCGGCGTATTTAAAATTTGCGACAGTAAAAAATTATTTTTTGACAAATTCACTATAGAAAAGGCAATCCTCGGCATATTCAATATTTGCGACAGTAAAAAATATTATTTTGACAAATTCACTAAAGAAAAGGCAATACTCGGCGTGTTTAAAATTTTCGACAGTAAAAAATATTATTTTGACAAATTCACTATAGAAAAGGCAATTCTCGGCGTATTTAAAATTTGCGACAGTAAAAAATATTATTTTGACAAATTCACTATAGAAAAGGCAATCGTCGGCGTATTTAAAATTTGCGACAGTAAAAAATTATTTTTTGAAAAATCTACTATAGAAAAGGCAATCCACGGCGTATTTAAAATTTGCGACAGTAAAAAATTATTTTTTGAAAAATTTACTATAGAAAAGGCAATCCTCGGCGTATTTAAAATTTGCGACAGTAAAAAATTATTTTTTGAAAAATTTACTATAGAAAAGGCAATCCTCGGCGTATTTAAAATTTGGGACAGTAAAAAATTATATTTTGAAAAATTTACTATAGAAAAGGCAATCCTCGGCGTATTTAAAATTTGCGACCGTAAAAAATAATTTTTTGAGAAATTTACTATAGAAAAGGCAATCCTAGGCGTATTTAAAATTTCCGACAGTAAAAAATTATTTTTTGAAAAATTTACTATAGAAAAGGCAATCCTCGGCGTATTTAAAATTTGCGACAGTAAAAAATTATTTTTTAAAAAATTTACTATAGAAAAGGCAATCCTCGGCGTATTTAAAATTTGCGAGAGTAAAAAATTATTTTTTGACAAATTCACTATAGAAAAGGCAATCCTCGGCGTATTTAAAATTTGCGACAGTAAAAAATTATTTTTTGACAAATTTTCTATACAAAAGGCAATCCTCGGCGTATTTAAAATTTGCGACCGTAAAAAATATTATTTTGACAAATTCACTATAGAAAAGGCAATCCTCGGCGTATTTAAAATTTGCGACAGTAAAAAATTATGTTTTGAAAAATTTTCTATACAAAAGGCAATCCTCGGCGTATTTAAAATTTGCGAGAGTAAAAAATTATTTTTTGACAAATTCACTATAGAAAAGGCAATCCTCGGCGTATTTAAAATTTGCGACAGTAAAAAATTATTTTTTGACAAATTCACTATAGAAAAGGCAATCCTCGGCATATTCAATATTTGCGACAGTAAAAAATATTATTTTGACAAATTCACTAAAGAAAAGGCAATACTCGGCGTGTTTAAAATTTTCGACAGTAAAAAATATTATTTTGACAAATTCACTATAGAAAAGGCAATTCTCGGCGTATTTAAAATTTGCGACAGTAAAAAATATTATTTTGACAAATTCACTATAGAAAAGGCAATCGTCGGCGTATTTAAAATTTGCGACAGTAAAAAATTATTTTTTGAAAAATCTACTATAGAAAAGGCAATCCACGGCGTATTTAAAATTTGCGACAGTAAAAAATTATTTTTTGAAAAATTTACTATAGAAAAGGCAATCCTCGGCGTATTTAAAATTTGCGACAGTAAAAAATTATTTTTTGAAAAATTTACTATAGAAAAGGCAATCCTCGGCGTATTTAAAATTTGGGACAGTAAAAAATTATATTTTGAAAAATTTACTATAGAAAAGGCAATCCTCGGCGTATTTAAAATTTGCGACCGTAAAAAATAATTTTTTGAGAAATTTACTATAGAAAAGGCAATCCTCGGCGTATTTAAAATTTCCGACAGTAAAAAATTATTTTTTGAAAAATTTACTATAGAAAAGGCAATCCTCGGCGTATTTAAAATTTGCGACAGTAAAAAATTATTTTTTAAAAAATTTACTATAGAAAAGGCAATCCTCGGCGTATTTAAAATTTGCGAGAGTAAAAAATTATTTTTTGACAAATTCACTATAGAAAAGGCAATCCTCGGCGTATTTAAAATTTGCGACAGTAAAAAATTATTTTTTGACAAATTCACTATAGAAAAGGCAATCCTCGGCATATTCAAAATTTGCGACAGTAAAAAATATTATTTTGACATATTCACTAAAGAAAAGGCAATACTCGGCGTGTTTAAAATTTTCGACAATAAAAAATATTATTTTGACAAATTCACTATAGAAGAGGCAATCCTCGGCGTATTTAAAATTTGCGACAGTAAAAAATTATTTTTTGACAAATTCACTATAGAAAAGGCAATCCTCGGCGTATTTAAAATTTGCGACAGTAAAAAATTATTTTTTGAAAAATTTACTATAGAAAAGGCAATCCTCGGCGTATTTAAAATTTGCGACAGTAAAAAATTATTTTTTGAAAAATTTACTATAGAAAAGGCAATCCTCGGCGTATTTAAAATTTGCGAGAGTAAAAAATTATTTTTTGAAAAATTTACTATAGAAAAGGCAATCCTCGGCGTATTTAAAATTTGCAACAGTAAATAATTATTTTTTGAAAAATTTATTATAGAAAAGGCAATCCTCGGCGTATTTAAAATTTGCGACAGTAAAAAATTATGTTTTGAAAAATTTACTATAGAAAAGGCAATCCTCGGAGTATTTAAAATTTGCGACAGCAAAAAATTATTTTTTGAAAAATTTACTATAGAAAAGGCAATCCTCGGCGTATTTAAAATTTGCGACAGTAAAAAATTATTTTTTGAAAAATTTACTATAGAAAAGGCAATCCTCGGCGTATTTAAAATTTGCAACAGTAAATAATTATTTTTTGAAAAATTTATTATAGAAAAGGCAATCCTCGGCGTATTTAAAATTTGCGACAGTAAAAAATTATTTTTTGAAAAATTTACTATAGAAAAGGCAATCCTCGGCGTATTTAAAATTTGCGACAGTAAAAAATTATTTTTTGAAAAATTTACTATAGAAAAGGCAATCCTCGGCGTATTTAAAATTTGCGACAGTAAAAAATTATTTTTTGAAAAATTTACTATAGAAAAGGCAATCCTCGGCGTATTTAAAATTTGCGAGAGTAAAAAATTATTTTTGAAAAATTTACTATAGAAAAGGCAATCCTCGGCGTATTTAAAATTTGCAACAGTAAATAATTATTTTTTGAAAAATTTATTATAGAAAAGGCAATCCTCGGCGTATTTAAAATTTGCGACAGTAAAAAATTATGTTTTGAAAAATTTACTATAGAAAAGGCAATCCTCGGAGTATTTAAAATTTGCGACAGCAAAAAATTATTTTTTGAAAAATTTACTATAGAAAAGGCAATCCTCGGCGTATTTAAAATTTGCGACAGTAAAAAATTATTTTTTGATAAATTTACTATAGAAAAGGCAATCCTCGGCGTATTTAAAATTTGCGACAGTAAAAAATTATTTTTTGAAAAATTTACTATAGAAAAGGCAATCCTCGGCGTATTTAAAATTTGCGACAGTAAAAAATTATATTTTGAAAAATTTACTATAGAAAAGGCAATCCTCGGCGTATTTAAAATTTGCGACCGTAAAAAATAATTTTTTGAGAAATTTACTATAGAAAAGGCAATCCTCGGCGTATTTAAAATTTCCGACAGTAAAAAATTATTTTTTTGAAAAATTTACTATAGAAAAGGCAATCCTCGGCGTATTTAAAATTTGCGACAGTAAAAAATTATTTTTTGAAAAATTTACTATAGAAAAGGCAATCCTCGGCGTATTTAAAATTTGCGACAGTAAAAAATTATTTTTTGAAAAATTTACTATAGAAAAGGCAATCCTCGGCGTATTTAAAATTTGCGACAGTAAAAAATTATTTTTTGAAAAATTTACTATAGAAAAGGCAATCCTCGGCGTATTTAAAATTTGCGACAGTAAAAAATTATTTTTTGAAAAATTTACTATAGAAAAGGCAATCCTCGGCGTATTTAAAATTTGCGACAGTAAAAAATTATTTTTTGAAAAATTTACTATAGAAAAGGCAATCCTCGGCGTATTTAAAATTTGCGACAGTAAAAAATTATTTTTTGAAAAATTTACTATAGAAAAGGCAATCCTCGGCGTATTTAAAATTTGCGACAGTAAAAAATTATTTTTGAAAAATTTACTATAGAAAAGGCAATCCTCGGCGTATTTAAAATTTGCGACAGTAAAAAATTATTTTTTGATAAATTTACTATAGAAAAGGCAATCCTCGGCGTATTTAAAATTTGCGACAGTAAAAAATTATTTTTTGAAAAATTTACTATAGAAAAGGCAATCCTCGGCGTATTTAAAATTTGCGACAGTAAAAAATTATTTTTTGACAAATTCACTATAGAAAAGGCAATCCTCGGCATATTCAAAATTTGCGACAGTAAAAAATATTATTTTGACAAATTCACTAAAGAAAAGGCAATACTCGGCGTGTTTAAAATTTTCGACAGTAAAAAATATTATTTTGACAAATTCACTATAGAAAAGGCAATTCTCGGCGTATTTAAATTTTGCGACAGTAAAAAATATTATTTTGACAAATTCACTATAGAAAAGGCAATCCTCGGCGTATTTAAAATTTGCGACAGAAAAAAATTATTTTTTGAAAAATTTACTATAGAAAAGGCAATCCTCGGCGTATTTAAAATTTGCGACAGTAAAAAATTATTTTTTGAAAAATTTACTATTGAAAAGGCAATCCTCGGCGTATTTAAAATTTGCGACAGTAAAAAATAATTTTTTGAAAAATTTACTATAGAAAAGGCAATCCTCGGCGTATTTAAAATTTGCGACAGTAAAAAATTATTTTTTGAAAAATTTACTATAGAAAAGGCAATCCTCGGCGTATTTAAAATTTGCGAGAGTAAAAAATTATTTTTTGAAAAATTTACTATAGAAAAGGCAATCCTCGGCGTATTTAAAATTTGCGACAGTAAATAATTATTTTTTGAAAAATTTATTATAGAAAAGGCAATCCTCGGCGTATTTAAAATTTGCGACAGTAAAAAATTATGTTTTGAAAAATTTACTATAGAAAAGGCAATCCTCGGAGTATTTAAAATTTGCGACAGCAAAAAATTATTTTTTGAAAAATTTACTATAGAAAAGGCAATCCTCGGCGTATTTAAAATTTGCGACAGTAAAAAATTATTTTTTGAAAAATTTACTATAGAAAAGGCAATCCTCGGCGTATTAAAAATTTGCGACCGTAAAAAATATTATTTTGACAAATTCACTATAGAAAAGGCAATCCTCGGCGTATTTAAAATTTGCGACAGTAAAAAATTATGTTTTGAAAAATTTACTATACAAAAGGCAATCCTCGGCGTATTTAAAATTTGCGAGAGTAAAAAATTATTTTTTGACAAATTCACTATAGAAAAGGCAATCCTCGGCGTATTTAAAATTTGCGACAGTAAAAAATTATTTTTTGACAAATTCACTATAGAAAAGGCAATCCTCGGCATATTCAATATTTGCGACAGTAAAAAATATTATTTTGACAAATTCACTAAAGAAAAGGCAATACTCGGCGTGTTTAAAATTTTCGACAGTAAAAAATATTATTTTGACAAATTCACTATAGAAAAGGCAATTCTCGGCGTATTTAAAATTTGCGACAGTAAAAAATATTATTTTGACAAATTCACTATAGAAAAGGCAATCGTCGGCGTATTTAAAATTTGCGACAGTAAAAAATTATTTTTTGAAAAATCTACTATAGAAAAGACAATCCACGGCGTATTTAAAATTTGCGACAGTAAAAAATTATTTTTTGAAAAATTTACTATAGAAAAGGCAATCCTCGGCGTATTTAAAATTTGCGACAGTAAAAAATTATTTTTTGAAAAATTTACTATAGAAAAGGCAATCCTCGGCGTATTTAAAATTTGCGACAGTAAAAAATTATATTTTGAAAAATTTACTATAGGAAAGGCAATCCTCGGCCTATTTAAAATTTGCGACCGTAAAAAATAATTTTTTGAGAAATTTACTATAGAAAAGGCAATCCTCGGCGTATTTAAAATTTCCGACAGTAAAAAATTATTTTTTGAAAAATTTACTATAGAAAAGGCAATCCTCGGCGTATTTAAAATTTGCGACAGTAAAAAATTATTTTTTGAAAAATTTACTATAGAAAAGGCAATCCTCGGCGTATTTAAAATTTGCGAGAGTAAAAAATTATTTTTTGACAAATTCACTATAGAAAAGGCAATCCTCGGCGTATTTAAAATTTGCGACAGTAAAAAATTATTTTTTGACAAATTCACTATAGAAAAGGCAATCCTCGGCATATTCAAAATTTGCGACAGTAAAAATATTATTTTGACAAATTCACTAAAGAAAAGGCAATACTCGGCGTGTTTAAAATTTTCGACAGTAAAAAATATTATTTTGACAAATTCACTATAGAAAAGGCAATTCTCGGCGTATTTAAAATTTGCGACAGTAAAAAATATTATTTTGACAAATTCACTATAGAAAAGGCAATCCTCGGCATATTCAAAATTTGCGACAGTAAAAAATATTATTTTGACAAATTCACTAAAGAAAAGGCAATACTCGGCGTGTTTAAAATTTTCGACAGTAAAAAATATTATTTTGACAAATTCACTATAGAAAAGGCAATTCTCGGCGTATTTAAATTTTGCGACAGTAAAAAATATTATTTTGACAAATTCACTATAGAAAAGGCAATCCTCGGCGTATTTAAAATTTGCGACAGTAAAAAATTATATTTTGAAAAATTTACTATAGAAAAGGCAATCCTCGGCGTATTTAAAATTTGCGACAGTAAAAAATTATTTTTTGAAAAATTTACTATTGAAAAGGCAATCCTCGGCGTATTTAAAATTTGCGACAGTAAAAAATAATTTTTTGAAAAATTTACTATAGAAAAGGCAATCCTCGGCGTATTTAAAATTTGCGACAGTAAAAAATTATTTTTTGAAAAATTTACTATAGAAAAGGCAATCCTCGGCGTATTTAAAATTTGCGAGAGTAAAAATTATTTTTTTGAAAAATTTACTATAGAAAAGGCAATCCTCGGCGTATTTAAAATTTGCGACAGTAAATAATTATTTTTTGAAAAATTTATTATAGAAAAGGCAATCCTCGGCGTATTTAAAATTTGCGACAGTAAAAAATTATGTTTTGAAAAATTTACTATAGAAAAGGCAATCCTCGGAGTATTTAAAATTTGCGACAGCAAAAAATTATTTTTTGAAAAATTTACTATAGAAAAGGCAATCCTCGGCGTATTTAAAATTTGCGACAGTAAAAAATTATTTTTTGAAAAATTTACTATAGAAAAGGCAATCCTCGGCGTATTAAAAATTTGCGACCGTAAAAAATATTATTTTGACAAATTCACTATAGAAAAGGCAATCCTCGGCGTATTTAAAATTTGCGACAGTAAAAAATTATGTTTTGAAAAATTTACTATACAAAAAGGCAATCCTCGGCGTATTTAAAATTTGCGAGAGTAAAAAATTATTTTTTGACAAATTCACTATAGAAAAGGCAATCCTCGGCGTATTTAAAATTTGCGACAGTAAAAAATTATTTTTTGACAAATTCACTATAGAAAAGGCAATCCTCGGCATATTCAATATTTGCGACAGTAAAAAATATTATTTTGACAAATTCACTAAAGAAAAGGCAATACTCGGCGTGTTTAAAATTTTCGACAGTAAAAAATATTATTTTGACAAATTCACTATAGAAAAGGCAATTCTCGGCGTTTTAAAATTTGCGACAGTAAAAAATATTATTTTGACAAATTCACTATAGAAAAGGCAATCGTCGGCGTATTTAAAATTTGCGACAGTAAAAATTATTTTTTGAAAAATCTACTATAGAAAAGACAATCCACGGCGTATTTAAAATTTGCGACAGTAAAAAATTATTTTTTGAAAAATTTACTATAGAAAAGGCAATCCTCGGCGTATTTAAAATTTGCGACAGTAAAAAATTATTTTTTGAAAAATTTACTATAGAAAAGGCAATCCTCGGCGTATTTAAAATTTGCGACAGTAAAAAATTATATTTTGAAAAATTTACTATAGGAAAGGCAATCCTCGGCCTATTTAAAATTTGCGACCGTAAAAAATAATTTTTTGAGAAATTTACTATAGAAAAGGCAATCCTCGGCGTATTTAAAATTTCCGACAGTAAAAAATTATTTTTTGAAAAATTTACTATAGAAAAGGCAATCCTCGGCGTATTTAAAATTTGCGACAGTAAAAAATTATTTTTTGAAAAATTTACTATAGAAAAGGCAATCCTCGGCGTATTTAAAATTTGCGAGAGTAAAAAATTATTTTTTGACAAATTCACTATAGAAAAGGCAATCCTCGGCGTATTTAAAATTTGCGACAGTAAAAAATTATTTTTTGACAAATTCACTATAGAAAAGGCAATCCTCGGCATATTCAAAATTTGCGACAGTAAAAAATATTATTTTGACAAATTCACTAAAGAAAAGGCAATACTCGGCGTGTTTAAAATTTTCGACAGTAAAAAATATTATTTTGACAAATTCACTATAGAAAAGGCAATTCTCGGCGTATTTAAAATTTGCGACAGTAAAAAATATTATTTTGACAAATTCACTATAGAAAAGGCAATCCTCGGCGTATTTAAAATTTGCGACAGTAAAAAATTATTTTTTGACAAATTCACTATAGAAAAGGCAATCCTCGGCGTATTTAAAATTTGCGACAGTAAAAAATTATTTTTTGACAAATTCACTATAGAAAAGGCAATCCTCGGCATATTCAATATTTGCGACAGTAAAAAATATTATTTTGACAAATTCACTAAAGAAAAGGCAATACTCGGCGTGTTTAAAATTTTCGACAGTAAAAAATATTATTTTGACAAATTCACTATAGAAAAGGCAATTCTCGGCGTATTTAAAATTTGCGACAGTAAAAAATATTATTTTGACAAATTCACTATAGAAAAGGCAATCGTCGGCGTATTTAAAATTTGCGACAGTAAAAAATTATTTTTTGAAAAATCTACTATAGAAAAGACAATCCACGGCGTATTTAAAATTTGCGACAGTAAAAAATTATTTTTTGAAAAATTTACTATAGAAAAGGCAATCCTCAGCGTATTTAAAATTTGCGACAGTAAAAAATTATTTTTTGAAAAATTTACTATAGAAAAGGCAATCCTCGGCGTATTTAAAATTTGCGACAGTAAAAAATTATATTTTGAAAAATTTACTATAGGAAAGGCAATCCTCGGCCTATTTAAAATTTGCGACCGTAAAAAATAATTTTTTGAGAAATTTACTATAGAAAAGGCAATCCTCGGCGTATTTAAAATTTCCGACAGTAAAAAATTATTTTTTGAAAAATTTACTATAGAAAAGGCAATCCTCGGCGTATTTAAAATTTGCGACAGTAAAAAATTATTTTTTGAAAAATTTACTATAGAAAAGGCAATCCTCGGCGTATTTAAAATTTGCGAGAGTAAAAAATTATTTTTTGACAAATTCACTATAGAAAAGGCAATCCTCGGCGTATTTAAAATTTGCGACAGTAAAAAATTATTTTTTGACAAATTCACTATAGAAAAGGCAATCCTCGGCATATTCAAAATTTGCGACAGTAAAAAATATTATTTTGACAAATTCACTAAAGAAAAGGCAATACTCGGCGTGTTTAAAATTTTCGACAGTAAAAAATTATTTTTTGAAAAATTTACTATAAAAGGCAATCCTCGGCGTATTTAAAATTTGCGACAGTAAAAAATTATTTTTTGAAAAATTTACTATAGAAAAGGCAATCCTCGGCGTATTAAAAATTTGCGACCGTAAAAACTATTATTTTGACAAATTCACTATAGAAAAGGCAATCCTCGGCGTATTTAAAATTTGCGACAGTAAAAAATTATGTTTTGAAAAATTTACTATAGAAAAGGCAATCCTCGGCGTATTTAAAATTTGCGAGAGTAAAAAATTATTTTTTGACAAATTCACTATAGAAAAGGCAATCCTCGGCGTATTTAAAATTTGCGACAGTAAAAAATTATTTTTTGACAAATTCACTATAGAAAAGGCAATCCTCGGCATATTCAAAATTTGCGACAGTAAAAAATATTATTTTGACAAATTCACTAAAGAAAAGGCAATACTCGGCGTGTTTAAAATTTTCGACAGTAAAAAATATTATTTTGACAAATTCACTATAGAAAAGGCAATTCTCGGCGTATTTAAAATTTGCGACAGTAAAAAATATTATTTTGACAAATTCACTATAGAAAAGGCAATCCTCGGCGTATTTAAAATTTGCGACAGTAAAAAATTATTTTTTGAAAAATTTACTATAGAAAAGGCAATCCACGGCGTATTTAAAATTTGCGACAGTAAAAAATTATTTTTTGAAAAATTTACTATAGAAAAGGCAATCCTCCGCGTATTTAAAATTTGCGACAGTAAAAAATTATTTTTTGAAAAATTTACTATAGAAAAGGCAATCCTCGGCGTATTTAAAATTTGCGACCGTAAAAAATAATTTTTTGAGAAATTTACTATAGAAAAGGCAATCCTCGGCGTATTTAAAATTTCCGACAGTAAAAAATTATTTTTTGAAAAATTTACTATAGAAAAGGCAATCCTCGGCGTATTTAAAATTTGCGACAGTAAAAAATTTACTATAGAAAAGGCAATCCTCGGCGTATTTAAAATTTGCGACAGTAAAAAATTATTTTTTGAAAAATTTACTATAGAAAAGGCAATCCTCGGCGTATTTAAAATTTGCGAGAGTAAAAAATTATTTTTTGAAAAATTTACTATAGAAAAGGCAATCCTCGGCGTATTTAAAATTTGCGACAGTAAATAATTATTTTTTGAAAAATTTATTATAGAAAAGGCAATCCTCGGCGTATTTAAAATTTGCGACAGTAAAAAATTATGTTTTGAAAAATTTACTATAGAAAAGGCAATCCTCGGAGTATTTAAAATTTGCGATAGCAAAAAATTATTTTTTGAAAAATTTACTATAGAAAAGGTGTAAAGTTTCTTCCTTCTTTTTTGTGATCGCCAATGGCTGATGAGAATCTTGAAGATATAAGAAACTAAATTATTTATATTAACTTGGAGATGCAAATGGTAGAGCTACGTGTAGCTTCTATGCATTTGTATCTCGACCAAGTAAGAGCCAAAAAGCTCTAAGTCTGGTCTTAATATAAATGTTGATTTTAATCACGAGAGCTGCGGATAGCTCAAATGATGGCACCTTAAGTGGTTTAGAGCTAAAGAGCTCTAGTGCAATTAAGGTAGCGGTATGAGAGCCAGAAAGCTCTATTTACCTTGATCGATATCCATGTTGGAGCTAAGGGAGCTCTATTGAATAAAATGCCAAAGTGGAGTATAAAATAACTCTGATTTATTTCCAATAGTACAGCCTTTTTATATTATCGAATAATCGCTTACTTCATCAATATTGCTTGCAAAAATTGTGTTCTCACCGATCGATCACCTGGAATTGGTTTCACACAGAAAGCGCCGAGTAAGCTTTTCGCAATACTCGAAGTTCTTACAGGCAATATGTTCAATGCTTGCTTAGTGATGAGTTCACTGGCATGGCTATACCGCTTTGTTATGCAAACAAGCTTTAATTGTAAATTCTTTTGCTTTCTTTCTTTTGTGCTTGTTTACTATAATTTCATTCATGCCGTGAATGCTTCATTCATTTGTAGTAAAATTTGTGTTGATGCTTCGCATAGCATATTGCAATATTTTTATTATGGACATTTGCTGTGTGGACTTTTATGTGTTGTAGGTCGCTTAACTTGCGCTCTACATCCTCACCGTAAAGAGGAAAAAAAAAATTTTTTGCGTGAGACTAAAAAAAAATTTTTTTTTGTGTGGCCATATTGAGTGAAGTAAACGTTTACATTAAGTCTTAAAAGTATGATTTAAGATAATGTCTATAGTTACTTATTTTCATTCATACATTCTTTCATACATTTAATATAAATTATTCATTTGTCTAACTTAATGTTCTTTTGTATTTAATTGGTAAATTGAAATTATTAAATCTTAGCCATTATTTAAGGTTTCCTATTAGCAAAATTAAGTTTAAGTATTTATATATTATCATATTATATTATATATTTTTTTATATGTAATATATTTTACGTAATTGTCTAATCCATATGTTGACAAAACAAAAGTGTTAATAAAATGATTACTTATGAATGATTATTTTAGTTTGCATTTCATATTTATATTGTTATTTTACTTAGCTTCATAATCTATTTGCTTTAACCTATTCTTATGTACCTTCTTTATTTTATTATCTATTTCTAGGTATTCATTTACGCCTTCTATGTTTTTTATCTTATATGGTCCTCTATATGGACATTCATGTTTTCTTCTATCGTTCTTATGTAGTAGTACATAACTACCTATTTCTAAATCTATTACATTTAATGTTCTATCAGATTTTTCTTTTCTGTTCGTTTTTGCTATGATTAGAGAATTTCTAGCTTTCTCGTGTGCTTTGTTTAAACGAAATTTAAGCTCGTTAGCATAGTCCTCGTAATTGTATATTGGGCTGTTGTCGTTATGTTCGACATTATTGAATAGACTTGATAATTTCCCAAAAACTAATTCGAATGGGGAGTAACCCGTATCAGAATGAGGTGTTGTATTATAACAGAAGGTATAATACGGAATCCATTCATCCCAGTTGTAGTCTGTGGTGAATGATAAGAGATATTCATTTAATACTCTATGATTTCGTTCTATTGAGCCTAAAGTCTGGTGATGGTATGGTGTTGATGTTACATGTTTTATTTTTAAATATTTACATATGTTAGTGAATACCTCATTGACGAATTCTGTTCCCATGTCAGTTTTTATGGTTTTAAAATTACCATGTTTTAAAATGCAATCTTTAACTAGAGCTTTCGCTACTGTTATTGCTTCTTTATTCTTTAATGGAATGGCTTCGATATATTTTGTCAAATCACACTGTATAGTTAATATATATCTGTATTCGTTTGATATCTTTAGTGGTCCTACAGTGTCTATGGATATAATCTCAAAGCTTGTAGATGGTGTCTCTGTTATCACCATTCTTTCTTTTGTATGTTTGAGAGTCTTGTTTTTAGCACATTTTTCACATCTACTTATATAATTTTTAACCATTTTGTTCAAATTTTTCCATATGTACCTCTGTTTAATTTTGTTAATGGTTCTTTTGACACCTGAGTGTCCTCCATGCGGAGAGTTGTGGAATTCTTTAATTATATTGCTTTTGATTACTTCGTCAGTAATTTTTTTGGGAGAAATATATATTAATATCTTTAAATTTGTTTGCCTATCTTTCATATTTATCTTGCGCTGCAGCTTATTAAATGTTGTTTTAAATTTGTCGACATTTATGTATTGAAATATGATGTCATCTTTCGCTAACGATAGTGACTCTATTTTCATTTTCTTCATTTCAAAGATCAGTGTCTCCAAGATCAAACCTAAGTCGTGATATGGATTATTACTGGTTTTGATTATTACTCCCTTTTTATTAATTATTATCTTTGGCAAACTTTCAATAATTCTTTTTCTAGAGCTATTTTGTTTGTTAGCATTTTTGCTGCTATTATTGATTTCAAAGCGTAATGTTTTGACCCTTCGTACTTCATTAATCGAGATGCATTCCCATGCATAAAGGTGATCAGTCTTTATGTTGGTAAGGGATTCGTACTGGGTCTCTTTCTCTTTAATCTTATTTTTATTGTCATTTTTAGACATTGCTCTAGTTGTTATATTTATATTCGATGTAGGTATCATCGCTTTAAGGATGTCAGAATCTATTTTTATTCTCGATAAAGCGTCAGCATTAGTATTCATTTTTCCTTGTTTATAGATAATTTCGAAGTCATAGTCAGATAAGTCAAGCCTTATCCTTGTCATCTTGGAAGATGGGTTTCTATGAGTGAAAAGACTTACCAAAGGTCTGTGGTCTGTGACCACTATGAATTTTTTACCATATACGTACGGTCTGAAATAATTGATTGCCCAATGTATTGCTAGGAGTTCTTTTTCAATAATTGGTTTATTGAGTTCGTGTTTAGTTAATGTTCTACTAGCGTACGAAATTGGTAGATCTGTGCCGATTTCACCTTGGGATAAGACTGCTCCAAGGGCAAATTGTGAAGCATCTGTAGTTATAATGAATTTTTCGTTAAAATTTGGATATTTCAAGATTGGTGCATTTACTAGTTTGCATTTAAGTGCCGAAAACGCTTCTTGGCATTCATTTGTCCAAATGAATGGTGTATTCTTTTTGGATAATGAATTTATTGGTTTTGCCATATGAGCAAAGTTTGGAATAAATCTTCTGTAGTAATTACAGAAAGCAATAAATCTTCTGGCATCATCCGCATTTGCAGGGGTTGGGTAGTTTAATACTGTGTCAAACTTTTTGGGATCAGTCCTGACACCTTTTTCTGTTATTAAATGTCCTAAATAAGTAACTTCTGATTGTAAAAATCTACATTTTTGCGGATTTAATTTTAGATTGTACTTTCTCAGTCTATTGAAAGTTTTTATTAAATTTTGGTTATGATGTTTTAAACTGCATCCAAAAATTATGATATCATCCACATAAAGAAATGCTTCTGAATCTAATCCGGCCAAAGCTATTGAGAGCATTCGTTGAAAACTATTAGTGGAAATTTTTAAGCCAAAAGGTAGTCTTTTAAATTGATAATGTCCCTTGTTACTGGAAAATGCCGTTAATGGTCTTGATTTCTTTTCTAATTCTATCTGATGAAAAGAACTCGTGAGGTCTAGTGTGGAAAAGTATTTAGCTCTTCCGAGTTTGTCTAGCACGTCTTCAAGTCTTGTCAATGGAAATTTATCATCTAGAATTTTCTTGTTTAATTGTCTGAAATCGACAACTAGACGCCATTTTTTAGTATCTTTATCTGATTTTTTTGGGACGATCAATAGTGGTGAATTATAAGGACTAACTGAAGGTTCAATTATGTCTTCATTAATCAGACTGTCGATCTGAGTATTTATTTCCTCAATTTGGGTTTGCGGAAGTCTGTAGTTTTTTATATAAACCGGATTTTTATCAGTAGTGGAGATTTTTTGATTGTAAAAGTTATTTACCGTTAGTTTGTCGCCTGGTAAATAGAAGATGTCTGAGAAGTTTTTACAAATGTCTAAAATAGAGTTAGTTGCATATTGATCTAGATTTTCAATATTTAATTCTTTTAGAAGTTTACTGTATCTATTTTTGTTTTCTTGCTTGATATTGAAAATGTAATAATTTTGAAGTGGTTCTGTTTTAGGTTTGAGATTATATAAAGTTACTTCTTTGTCTAAAGTGTTTAGGATTTTAACATGAGCGATGCCTTTTGCGGGTATGATGGAATTCGCTATATAAATTCCATCTTGAATTTCTTCATTCAAAACTACGCTATCTTCAGTAATATCGGCTTTTATTACTTGTATTATTTCAGATCTAGCAGGAACTTTTATTTCTTTTATGTTAGGTAATTTTGTGTACATTGGCAAAGTGTGTTTTGTATCATTAAAAAATAATGAAATGGTGAAATTATAGTAATCTATCTTACAAGAATTTTTTATGAGAAAGTCTCTTCCCAATATTCCACTAGTCATTATAGGAAATGTATCATCTACAATGTGGAATTCTTGCTGGATATCTTGATTATTTATCTTTATATTTGCCCTTATTGTGCCTAGAGAATTGGATTCTGACTGTGTGATACCTTTGATTTTGCATTTATTATGCTCTTGAATTCCATCTCTTGATTTCAACTCATTTGTTTTCAGGATAGATATGTCAGCTCCTGTGTCAATGAGGAATGTTTTATTGCCGAATGACAGATTTATGGGTACAGATATGTAATTGGTTAAAATTTTGTTTATGTTATATATTTTTATTGTGTGTCCCCCGATTCTGCTTCGGGGCCTAGTCCGTTTCCCGACTGGGCCACTTGTATCCTCCTATATGATGTGCTACTGTTTTGACGGATGTTGTTTCTAGGATATCTATTGCCATTCTGTTGGCCGTTATTGTGGTGTCTATAGGTTTGTGTGTTAGACGATCGATTATTGTTCCGTTGAGGTTTAATGCGATAATTGCCTCTTGAAACGTTATGGTTGTTATTGAAGTTTTTCCGAGTATTGTACTTAATGGTTTGGTATACATTTGCTTCGTGTCTTGGTGTTTCGATTTCTACTGCTATTTGTATAGCTTCGCTTAGCGATTTTGGTCTTGCAGCAAAGACTGTTGGCTTTAATTGTTCTTGCAGGCCATTTTTAAATGCATTAAGTGCTAATTGATCATTTAATTTTATGATCAATGACCTATTTGCTTCACCTTGCTCTGTTATTTGTAAGGTGTTCAATTGTGCAAGTAGACCTTCAATTTTTGTTGCGAAATCTGTGACACTTCTGTTGGATTGAGTGATCTTTGCTAACTCAGTGTGAATGTTAAGTGGTGTTTTGTTTGTTTTGAATATGTCTCGCAGATTCTTTTGGAACGTTTCTAAGTTGGTAGGTGTTGGCAATATGCACAGTTTGTTCCTTACTGTTGCTGTTAGACGAGTTTTCAAAACAAAATCTAGCAATCTTTTCTTTTGAGCTTCCTCTGATAAATCATCATGTAGGAATTGCACCAGATTTAGAAAGTTGTCTAGATTTTTACGATCACCAGCAAATTCTGGTATCACCTTCACTGCAGTAGCTATGTCAAAGTTTGGCATATTGATTTCTTCAGTTTCTTTATTCAACGTATCTTTTGTTTTATTTTTTAAAATTACAATTACGCTATTGTACAATTTGTCAAAACTCTTCTTGAATTCGATGGCTTGCTCTTCGTTTGTTTTTGCTAATTCTTTATATTTTGTGATGAAGCTATCCCTTATTTCTTCAACTTCTGTTTCTTTCTTTAGAATGTGACTGGCAGTGTATTGCCTGTTTGGAGTTTTCTTGAAGTTTTCTAATATGTCTTTTAATTTCGTTGTTAAATCCTTCAAGCTCATTTTCTATTTTAAACGGCTGCGACCGCTACTTGCTTCTTTACTTGTTTTATTAAAACTTTCTTGAATTTCCAAAATACTATTAAGCATAAAGCAATAATTGCAAGTACTAGCAGAATTAGCTCTATATCTGATAGACTCCGATTGTCTTGCGTTATGTTGTTAGTTGAGGAACCTGCATTATTATTTATCAGTATCTCCTCTGTTTGCATTTTAGAAGCCTTTTTCCCCATGATGGTATATTTTTTTTTGACCGATGTGGGAATTGATTCGCAATGAAGACACTGTAAGAAATGGTTAAATTTCTCGAAACTTATAGGAAATGAAGAATACAACGGTTGAAAGTGAAATTCCCTTATAGCAAATTGAAAAGAAAAGCTTATAAAGTTGGTTGTTTAATTATTTTTTAATACTTTTTATTTTTATTTTTTCTATAATTTATTCTATTATTTTTAAGCTCTTTTATTTTCTTTAAAAATATATTCCGTTGTTCCCCTGTTGCTATCACTAGCAAGCGATGATAATTTTTTATCTCCGCCCTTGTCTTAGCTTCGAAACCGGCTCTCCTCTTTTTTGTTGGTTGCTGCTTCTCAGTGTGCTCCACCGAATGTTTGCCTCTTTTCCTGTACTCCTCCAAAGTTATTGGTCGTGGTCCCGCTGTTGGATTTTTCAACGCCTCCTCTAGAGATTTTTTTAATTCCTTCCATGGGCTGAGTAGCTGCTCATTCGTCTTCTCCGACGACTCCAAGTTTAGTTGGGCAGGGTCGCCATGTAAAGTTTCTTCCTTCTTTTTTGTGATCGCCAATGGCTGATGAGAATCTTGAAGATATAAGAAACTAAATTATTTATATTAACTTGGAGATGCAAATGGTAGAGCTACGTGTAGCTTCTATGCATTTGTATCTCGACCAAGTAAGAGCCAAAAAGCTCTAAGTCTGGTCTTAATATAAATGTTGATTTTAATCACGAGAGCTGCGGATAGCTCAAATGATGGCACCTTAAGTGGTTTAGAGCTAAAGAGCTCTAGTGCAATTAAGGTAGCGGTATGAGAGCCAGAAAGCTCTATTTACCTTGATCGATATCCATGTTGGAGCTAAGGGAGCTCTATTGAATAAAATGCCAAAGTGGAGTATAAAATAACTCTGATTTATTTCCAATAGTACAGCCTTTTTATATTATCGAATAATCGCTTACTTCATCAATATTGCTTGCAAAAATTGTGTTCTCACCGATCGATCACCTGGAATTGGTTTCACACAGAAAGCGCCGAGTAAGCTTTTCGCAATACTCGAAGTTCTTACAGGCAATATGTTCAATGCTTGCTTAGTGATGAGTTCACTGGCATGGCTATACCGCTTTGTTATGCAAACAAGCTTTAATTGTAAATTCTTTTGCTTTCTTTCTTTTGTGCTTGTTTACTATAATTTCATTCATGCCATGAATGCTTCATTCATTTGTAGTAAAATTTGTGTTGATGCTTCGCATAGCATATTGCAATATTTTTATTATGGACATTTGCTGTGTGGACTTTTATGTGTTGTAGGTCGCTTAACTTGCGCTCTACAAAGGCAATCCTCGGCGTATTTAAAATTTGCGACAGTAAAAAATTATTTTTTGAAAAATTTACTATAGAAAAGGCAATCCTCGGCGTATTAAAAATTTGCGACCGTAAAAAATATTATTTTGACAAATTCACTATAGAAAAGGCAATCCTCGGCGTATTTAAAATTTGCGACAGTAAAAAATTATGTTTTGAAAAATTTACTATACAAAAGGCAATCCTCGGCGTATTTAAAATTTGCGAGAGTAAAAAATTATTTTTTGACAAATTCACTATAGAAAAGGCAATCCTCGGCGTATTTAAAATTTGCGACAGTAAAAAATTATTTTTTGACAAATTCACTATAGAAAAGGCAATCCTCGGCATATTCAATATTTGCGACAGTAAAAAATATTATTTTGACAAATTCACTAAAGAAAAGGCAATACTCGGCGTGTTTAAAATTTTCGACAGTAAAAAATATTATTTTGACAAATTCACTATAGAAAAGGCAATTCTCGGCGTATTTAAAATTTGCGACAGTAAAAAATATTATTTTGACAAATTCACTATAGAAAAGGCAATCGTCGGCGTATTTAAAATTTGCGACAGTAAAAAATTATTTTTTGAAAAATCTACTATAGAAAAGGCAATCCACGGCGTATTTAAAATTTGCGACAGTAAAAAATTATTTTTTGAAAAATTTACTATAGAAAAGGCAATCCTCGGCGTATTTAAAATTTGCGACAGTAAAAAATTATTTTTTGAAAAATTTACTATAGAAAAGGCAATCCTCGGCGTATTTAAAATTTGGGACAGTAAAAAATTATATTTTGAAAAATTTACTATAGAAAAGGCAATCCTCGGCGTATTTAAAATTTGCGACCGTAAAAAATAATTTTTTGAGAAATTTACTATAGAAAAGGCAATCCTCGGCGTATTTAAAATTTCCGACAGTAAAAAATTATTTTTTGAAAAATTTACTATAGAAAAGGCAATCCTCGGCGTATTTAAAATTTGCGACAGTAAAAAATTATTTTTTAAAAAATTTACTATAGAAAAGGCAATCCTCGGCGTATTTAAAATTTGCGAGAGTAAAAAATTATTTTTTGACAAATTCACTATAGAAAAGGCAATCCTCGGCGTATTTAAAATTTGCGACAGTAAAAAATTATTTTTTGACAAATTCACTATAGAAAAGGCAATCCTCGGCATATTCAAAATTTGCGACAGTAAAAAATATTATTTTGACAAATTCACTAAAGAAAAGGCAATACTCGGCGTGTTTAAAATTTTCGACAATAAAAAATATTATTTTGACAAATTCACTATAGAAAAGGCAATTCTCGGCGTATATAAAATTTGCGACAGTAAAAAATATTATTTTGACAAATTCACTATAGAAAAGGCAATCCTCGGCGTATTTAACATTTGCGACAGTAAAAAATTATTTTTTGAACAATTTACTATAGAAAAGGCAATCCACGGCGTATTTAAAATTTGCGACAGTAAAAAATTATTTTTTGATAAATTTACTATAGAAAAGGCAATCCTCGGCGTATTTAAAATTTGCGACAGTAAAAAATTATTTTTTGAAAAATTTACTATAGAAAAGGCAATCCTCGGCGTATTTAAAATTTGCGACAGTAAAAAATTATATTTTGAAAAATTTACTATAGAAAAGGCAATCCTCGGCGTATTTAAAATTTGCGACCGTAAAAAATAATTTTTTGAGAAATTTACTATAGAAAAGGCAATCCTCGGCGTATTTAAAATTTCCGACAGTAAAAAATTATTTTTTGAAAAATTTACTATAGAAAAGGCAATCCTCGGCGTATTTAAAATTTGCGACAGTAAAAAATTATTTTTTGAAAAATTTACTATAGAAAAGGCAATCCTCGGCGTATTTAAAATTTGCGACAGTAAAAAATTATTTTTTGAAAAATTTACTATAGAAAAGGCAATCCTCGGCGTATTTAAAATTTGCGACAGTAAAAAATTATTTTTTGAAAAATTTACTATAGAAAAGGCAATCCTCGGCGTATTTAAAATTTGCGACAGTAAAAAATTATTTTTTGAAAAATTTACTATAGAAAAGGCAATCCTCGGCGTATTTAAAATTTGCGAGAGTAAAAAATTATTTTTTGAAAAATTTACTATAGAAAAGGCAATCCTCGGCGTATTTAAAATTTGCAACAGTAAATAATTATTTTTTGAAAAATTTATTATAGAAAAGGCAATCCTCGGCGTATTTAAAATTTGCGACAGTAAAAAATTATGTTTTGAAAAATTTACTATAGAAAAGGCAATCCTCGGAGTATTTAAAATTTGCGACAGCAAAAAATTATTTTTTGAAAAATTTACTATAGAAAAGGCAATCCTCGGCGTATTTAAAATTTGCGACAGTAAAAAATTATTTTTTGAAAAATTTACTATAGAAAAGGCAATCCTCGGCGTATTAAAAATTTGCGACCGTAAAAACTATTATTTTGACAAATTCACTATAGAAAAGGCAATCCTCGGCGTATTTAAAATTTGCGACAGTAAATAATTATTTTTTGAAACATTTATTATAGAAAAGGCAATCCTCGGCGTATTTAAAATTTGCGACAGTAAAAAATTATGTTTTGAAAAATTTACTATAGAAAAGGCAATTATCGGAGTATTTAAAATTTGCGACAGCAAAAAATTATTTTTTGAAAAATTTACTATAGAAAAGGCAATCCTCGGCGTATTTAAAATTTGCGACAGTAAAAAATTATTTTTTGAAAAATTTACTATAGAAAAGGCAATCCTCGGCGTATTAAAAATTTGCGACCGTAAAAACTATTATTTTGACAAATTCACTATAGAAAAGGCAATCCTCGGCGTATTTAAAATTTGCGACAGTAAAAAATTATGTTTTGAAAAATTTACTATAGAAAAGGCAATCCTCGGCGTATTTAAAATTTGCGAGAGTAAAAAATTATTTTTTGACAAATTCACTATAGAAAAGGCAATCCTCGGCGTATTTAAAATTTGCGACAGTAAAAAATTATTTTTTGACAAATTCACTATAGAAAAGGCAATCCTCGGCATATTCAAAATTTGCGACAGTAAAAAATATTATTTTGACAAATTCACTAAAGAAAAGGCAATACTCGGCGTGTTTAAAATTTTCGACAGTAAAAAATATTATTTTGACAAATTCACTATAGAAAACGCAATTCTCGGCGTATTTAAAATTTGCCACAGTAAAAAATATTATTTTGACAAATTCACTATAGAAAAGGCAATCCTCGGCGTATTTAAAATTTGCGACAGTAAAAAATTATTTTTTGAAAAATTTACTATAGAAAAGGCAATCCACGGCGTATTTAAAATTTGCGACAGTAAAAAATTATTTTTTGAAAAATTTACTATAGAAAAGGCAATCCTCCGCGTATTTAAAATTTGCGACAGTAAAAAATTATTTTTTGAAAAATTTACTATAGAAAAGGCAATCCTCGGCGTATTTAAAATTTGCGACCGTAAAAAATAATTTTTTGAGAAATTTACTATAGAAAAGGCAATCCTCGGCGTATTTAAAATTTCCGACAGTAAAAAATTATTTTTTGAAAAATTTACTATAGAAAAGGCAATCCTCGGCGTATTTAAAATTTTAACAGTAAAAAATTATTTTTTGAAAAATTTACTATAGAAAAGGCAATCCTCGGCGTGTTTAAAATTTGCGACAGTAAAAAATTATTTTTTGAAAAATTTACTATAGAAAAGGCAATCCTCGGCGTATTTAAAATTTGCGAGAGTAAAAAATTATTTTTTGAAAAATTTACTATAGAAAAGGCAATCCTCGGCGTATTTAAAATTTGCGACAGTAAATAATTATTTTTTGAAAAATTTATTATAGAAAAGGCAATCCTCGGCGTATTTAAAATTTGCGACAGTAAAAAATTATGTTTTGAAAAATTTACTATAGAAAAGGCAATCCTCGGAGTATTTAAAATTTTCGACAGCAAAAAATTATTTTCTGAAAAATTTACTATAGAAAAGGCAATCCTCGGCGTATTTAAAATTTGGGACAGTAAAAAATTATATTTTGAAAAATTTACTATAGAAAAGGCAATCCTCGGCGTATTTAAAATTTGCGACCGTAAAAAATAATTTTTTGAGAAATTTACTATAGAAAAGGCAATCCTCGGCGTATTTAAAATTTCCGACAGTAAAAAATTATTTTTTGAAAAATTTACTATAGAAAAGGCAATCCTCGGCGTATTTAAAATTTGCGACAGTAAAAAATTATTTTTTAAAAAATTTACTATAGAAAAGGCAATCCTCGGCGTATTTAAAATTTGCGAGAGTAAAAAATTATTTTTTGACAAATTCACTATAGAAAAGGCAATCCTCGGCGTATTTAAAATTTGCGACAGTAAAAAATTATTTTTTGACAAATTCACTATAGAAAAGGCAATCCTCGGCATATTCAAAATTTGCGACAGTAAAAAATATTATTTTGACAAATTCACTAAAGAAAAGGCAATACTCGGCGTGTTTAAAATTTTCGACAATAAAAAATATTATTTTGACAAATTCACTATAGAAAAGGCAATTCTCGGGGTATATAAAATTTGCGACAGTAAAAAATATTATTTTGACAAATTCACTATAGAAAAGGCAATCCTCGGCGTATTTAACATTTGCGACAGTGAAAAATTATTTTTTGAACAATTTACTATAGAAAAGGCAATCCACGGCGTATTTAAAATTTGCGACAGTAAAAAATTATTTTTTGATAAATTTACTATAGAAAAGGCAATCCTCGGCGTATTTAAAATTTGCGACAGTAAAAAATTATTTTTTGAAAAATTTACTATAGAAAAGGCAATCCTCGGCGTATTTAAAATTTGCGACAGTAAAAAATTATATTTTGAAAAATTTACTATAGAAAAGGCAATCCTCGGCGTATTTAAAATTGCGACCGTAAAAAATAATTTTTTGAGAAATTTACTATAGAAAAGGCAATCCTCGGCGTATTTAAAATTTCCGACAGTAAAAAATTATTTTTTGAAAAATTTACTATAGAAAAGGCAATCCTCGGCGTATTTAAAATTTGCGACAGTAAAAAATTATTTTTTGAAAAATTTACTATAGAAAAGGCAATCCTCGGCGTATTTAAAATTTGCGACAGTAAAAAATTATTTTTTGAAAAATTTACTATAGAAAAGGCAATCCTCGGCGTATTTAAAATTTGCGACAGTAAAAAATTATTTTTTGAAAAATTTACTATAGAAAAGGCAATCCTCGGCGTATTTAAAATTTGCGACAGTAAAAAATTATTTTTTGAAAAATTTACTATAGAAAAGGCAATCCTCGGCGTATTTAAAATTTGCGAGAGTAAAAAATTATTTTTTGAAAAATTTACTATAGAAAAGGCAATCCTCGGCGTATTTAAAATTTGCAACAGTAAATAATTATTTTTTGAAAAATTTATTATAGAAAAGGCAATCCTCGGCGTATTTAAAATTTGCGACAGTAAAAAATTATGTTTTGAAAAATTTACTATAGAAAAGGCAATCCTCGGAGTATTTAAAATTTGCGACAGCAAAAAATTATTTTTTGAAAAATTTACTATAGAAAAGGCAATCCTCGGCGTATTTAAAATTTGCGACAGTAAAAAATTATTTTTTGAAAAATTTACTATAGAAAAGGCAATCCTCGGCGTATTAAAAATTTGCGACCGTAAAAACTATTATTTTGACAAATTCACTATAGAAAAGGCAATCCTCGGCGTATTTAAAATTTGCGACAGTAAATAATTATTTTTTGAAACATTTATTATAGAAAAGGCAATCCTCGGCGTATTTAAAATTTGCGACAGTAAAAAATTATGTTTTGAAAAATTTACTATAGAAAAGGCAATTATCGGAGTATTTAAAATTTGCGACAGCAAAAAATTATTTTTTGAAAAATTTACTATAGAAAAGGCAATCCTCGGCGTATTTAAAATTTGCGACAGTAAAAAATTATTTTTTGAAAAATTTACTATAGAAAAGGCAATCCTCGGCGTATTAAAAATTTGCGACCGTAAAAACTATTATTTTGACAAATTCACTATAGAAAAGGCAATCCTCGGCGTATTTAAAATTTGCGACAGTAAAAAATTATGTTTTGAAAAATTTACTATAGAAAAGGCAATCCTCGGCGTATTTAAAATTTGCGAGAGTAAAAAATTATTTTTTGACAAATTCACTATAGAAAAGGCAATCCTCGGCGTATTTAAAATTTGCGACAGTAAAAAATTATTTTTTGACAAATTCACTATAGAAAAGGCAATCCTCGGCATATTCAAAATTTGCGACAGTAAAAAATATTATTTTGACAAATTCACTAAAGAAAAGGCAATACTCGGCGTGTTTAAAATTTTCGACAGTAAAAAATATTATTTTGACAAATTCACTATAGAAAACGCAATTCTCGGCGTATTTAAAATTTGCCACAGTAAAAAATATTATTTTGACAAATTCACTATAGAAAAGGCAATCCTCGGCGTATTTAAAATTTGCGACAGTAAAAAATTATTTTTTGAAAAATTTACTATAGAAAAGGCAATCCACGGCGTATTTAAAATTTGCGACAGTAAAAAATTATTTTTTGAAAAATTTACTATAGAAAAGGCAATCCTCCGCGTATTTAAAATTTGCGACAGTAAAAAATTATTTTTTGAAAAATTTACTATAGAAAAGGCAATCCTCGGCGTATTTAAAATTTGCGACCGTAAAAAATAATTTTTTGAGAAATTTACTATAGAAAAGGCAATCCTCGGCGTATTTAAAATTTCCGACAGTAAAAAATTATTTTTTGAAAAATTTACTATAGAAAAGGCAATCCTCGGCGTATTTAAAATTTGCGACAGTAAAAAATTATTTTTTGAAAAATTTACTATAGAAAAGGCAATCCTCGGCGTATTTAAAATTTGCGACAGTAAAAAATTATTTTTTGAAAAATTTACTATAGAAAAGGCAATCCTCGGCGTATTTAAAATTTGCGAGAGTAAAAAAATTAATTTTTTGAAAAATTTACTATAGAAAAGGCAATCCTCGGCGTATTTAAAATTTGCGACAGTAAATAATTATTTTTTGAAAAATTTATTATAGAAAAGGCAATCCTCGGCGTATTTAAAATTTGCGACAGTAAAAAATTATGTTTTGAAAATTTACTATAGAAAAGGCAATCCTCGGAGTATTTAAAATTTTCGACAGCAAAAAATTATTTTCTGAAAAATTTACTATAGAAAAGGCAATCCTCGGCGTATTTAAAATTTGCGACAGTAAAAAATTATTTTTTGAAAAATTTACTATAGAAAAGGCAATCCTCGGCGTATTAAAAATTTGCGACCGTAAAAACTATTATTTTGACAAATTCACTATAGAAAAGGCAATCCTCGGCGTATTTAAAATTTGCGACAGTAAAAAATTATGTTTTGAAAAATTTACTATAGACAAGGCAATCCTCGGCGTATTTAAAATTTGCGAGAGTAAAAAATTATTTTTTGAAAAATTTACTATAGAAAAGGCAATCCTCGGCGTATTTAAAATTTGCGACAGTAAATAATTATTTTTTGAAAAATTTATTATAGAAAAGGCAATCCTCGGCGTATTTAAAATTTGCGACAGTAAAAAATTATGTTTTGAAAAATTTACTATAGAAAAGGCAATCCTCGGAGTATTTAAAATTTTCGACAGCAAAAAATTATTTTCTGAAAAATTTACTATAGAAAAGGCAATCCTCGGCGTATTTAAAATTTGCGACAGTAAAAAATTATTTTTTGAAAAATTTACTATAGAAAAGGCAATCCACGGCGTATTTAAAATTTGCGACAGTAAAAAATTATTTTTTGAAAAATTTACTATAGAAAAGGCAATCCTCCGCGTATTTAAAATTTGCGACAGTAAAAAATTATTTTTTGAAAAATTTACTATAGAAAAGGCAATCCTCGGCGTATTTAAAATTTGCGACCGTAAAAAATAATTTTTTGAGAAATTTACTATAGAAAAGGCAATCCTCGGCGTATTTAAAATTTCCGACAGTAAAAAATTATTTTTTGAAAAATTTACTATAGAAAAGGCAATCCTCGGCGTATTTAAAATTTGCGACAGTAAAAAATTATTTTTTGAAAAATTTACTATAGAAAAGGCAATCCTCGGCGTATTTAAAATTTGCGACAGTAAAAAATTATTTTTGAAAAATTTACTATAGAAAAGGCAATCCTCGGCGTATTTAAAATTTGCGAGAGTAAAAAATTATTTTTTGAAAAATTTACTATAGAAAAGGCAATCCTCGGCGTATTTAAAATTTGCGACAGTAAATAATTATTTTTTGAAAAATTTATTATAGAAAAGGCAATCCTCGGCGTATTTAAAATTTGCGACAGTAAAAAATTATGTTTTGAAAAATTTACTATAGAAAAGGCAATCCTCGGAGTATTTAAAATTTTCGACAGCAAAAAATTATTTTCTGAAAAATTTACTATAGAAAAGGCAATCCTCGGCGTATTTAAAATTTGCGACAGTAAAAAATTATTTTTTGAAAAATTTACTATAGAAAAGGCAATCCTCGGCGTATTAAAAATTTGCGACCGTAAAAACTATTATTTTGACAAATTCACTATAGAAAAGGCAATCCTCGGCGTATTTAAAATTTGCGACAGTAAAAAATTATGTTTTGAAAAATTTACTATAGACAAGGCAATCCTCGGCGTATTTAAAATTTGCGAGAGTAAAAAATTATTTTTTGACAAATTCACTAGAGAAAAGGCAATCCTCGGCGTATTTAAAATTTGCGACAGTAAAAAATTATTTTTTGACAAATTCACTATAGAAAAGGCAATCCTCGGCATATTCAAAATTTGCGACAGTAAAAAATATTATTTTGACAAATTCACTAAAGAAAAGGCAATACTCGGCGTGTTTAAAATTTTCGACAGTAAAAAATATTATTTTGACAAATTCACTATAGAAAAGGCAATTCTCGGCGTATTTAAAATTTGCGACAGTAAAAAATATTATTTTGACAAATTCACTATAGAAAAGGCAATCCTCGGCGTATTTAAAATTTGCGACAGTAAAAAATTATTTTTTGAAAAATTTACTATAGAAAAGGCAGTCCACGGCGTATTTAAAATTTGCGACATTAAAAAATTATTTTTTGAAAAATTTACTATAGAAAAGGCAATCCTCGGCGTATTTAAAATTTGCGACAGTAAAAAATTATTTTTTTGAAAAATTTACTATAGAAAAGGCAATCCTCGGCGTATTTAAAATTTGCGACAGTAAAAAATTATATTTTGAAAAATTTACTATAGGAAAGGCAATCCTCGGCGTATTTAAAATTTGCGACCGTAAAAAATAATTTTTTGAGAAATTTACTATAGAAAAGGCAATCCTCGGCGTATTTAAAATTTCCGACAGTGAAAAATTATTTTTTGAAAAATTTACTATAGAAAAGGCAATCCTCGGAGTATTTAAAATTTGCGACAGCAAAAAATTATTTTTTGAAAAAATTTACTATAGAAAAGGCAATCCTCGCCGCATTTAAAATTTGCGACCGTAAAAAATTATTTTTTGAAAAATTTACTATAGAAAAGGCAATCCTCGGCGTATTTAAAATTTGCGACAGTAAAAAATTATTTTTTGAAAAATTTACTATAGAAAAGGCAATCCTCGGCGTATTTAAAATTTGCGACAGTAAAAAATAATTTTTTGAAAAATTTACTATAGAAAAGGCAATCCTCGGCGTATTTAAAATTTGCGACAGTAAAAAATTATTTTTTGAAAAATTTACTATAGAAAAGGCAATCCTCGGCGTATTTAAAATTTGTGAGAGTAAAAAATTATTTTTTGAAAAATTTACTATAGAAAAGGCAATCCTCGGCGTATTTAAAATTTGCGACAGTAAAAAATTATTTTTTAAAAATTTATTATAGAAAAGGCAATCCTCGGCGTATTTAAAATTTGCGACAGTAAAAAATTATGTTTTGAAAAATTTACTATAGAAAAGGCAATCCTCGGAGTATTTAAAATTTGCGACAGCAAAAAATTATTTTTTGAAAAATTTACTATAGAAAAGGCAATCCTCGCCGCATTTAAAATTTGCGTCCGTAAAAAACTATTTTTTGAAAAATTTACTATAGAAAAGGCAATCCTCGGCGTATTTAAAATTTGCGACAGTAAAAAATTATTTTTTGAAAAATTTACTATAGAAAAGGCAATCCTCGGCGTATTTAAAATTTGCGACAGTAAAAAATTATTTTTTGAAAAATTTACTACAGAAAAGGCAATCCTCGGCGTATTTAAAATTTGCGACAGTAAAAAATAATTTTTTGAAAAATTTACTATAGAAAAGGCAATCCTCGGCGTATTTAAAATTTGCGACAGTAAAAAATTATTTTTTGAAAAATTTACTATAGAAAAGGCAATACTCGGCTTATTTAAAATTTGCGACAGTAAAAAATTATTTTTTGAAAAATTTACTATAGAAAAGGCAATCCTCGGCGTATTTAAAATTTGCGACAGTAAATAATTATTTTTTGAAAAATTTATTATAGAAAAGGCAATCCTCGGCGTATTTAAAATTTGCGACAGTAAAAAATTATGTTTTGAAAAATTTGCTATAGAAAAGGCAATCCTCGGAGTATTTAAAATTTGCGACAGCAAAAAATAATTTTTTGAAAAATTCACTATAGAAAAGGCAATCATCGGTATATTTAAAATTTGCCACTGTAAAAATTTATTTTTTAACAAATTCGCTATAGAAAAGGCAATCCTCGGTATATTTAAAATCTGCCAAAGTAAAAATTTATTTTTTGACAGATTCACTATAGAAAAGGCAATCCTCGGCGTATTGAAAATTTGCGACCGTAAAAATTTATTTTTTGACAAATTCACTATAGAAAAGGCAATCCTCGGCGTATTTAAAATTTGCGACAGTAAAAAATAATTTTTTGAAAAATTTACTATAGAAAAGGCAATCCTCGGCGTATTTAAAATTTGCGACCGTAAAAAATATTATTTTGACAAATTAACTATAGAAAAGGCAATCCTCGGGGTATTTAAAATTTGCGACAGTAAAAAATTATTTTGAAAAATTTACTATAGAAAAGGCAATCGTCGGCGTATTTAAAATTTGCGACAGTAGAAAATTATTTTTTGAAAAATTTACTATAGAAACGGCAGTCCTCGGCGTATTTAAAATTTTCGACAGTAAAAAATTATTTTTGACAAATTCACTATAGAAAAGGCAATCCTCGGCGTATTTAAAATTTGCGACCGTAAAAAATATTATTTTGACAAATTAACTATAGAAAAGGCAATCCTCGGGGTATTTAAAATTTGCGACAGTAAAAAATTATTTTGAAAAATTTACTATAGAAAAGGCAATCGTCGGCGTATTTAAAATTTGCGACAGTAGAAAATTATTTTTTGAAGAATTTACTATAGAAACGGCAGTCCTCGGCGTATTTAAAATTTGCGACAGTAAAAAATTATTTTTTGACAAATTCACTATAGAAAAGGCAATCCTCGGCGTATTAAAAATTTGCGACCGTAAAAAATAATTTTTTGAGAAATTTACTATAGAAAAGGCAATCCTCGGCGTATTTAAAATTTGCGACAGCAAAAAATTATTTTTTGAAATTTTACTATAGAAAAGGCAATCCGCGGCGTATTTAAAATTTGCGACAGTAAAAAATTATTTTTTGAAAAATTTACTATAGAAAAGGCAATCCTCGGCGTATTTAAAATTTGCGACAGTAAAAAATTACTTTTTGAAAAATTTACTATAGAAAAGGCAATCCTCGGCGTATTTAAAATTTGCGACAGTAAAAAATTATTTTTTGAAAAATTTACTATAGAAAAGGCAATACTCGGCGTATTTAAAATTTGCGACAGTGAAAAATTATTTTTTGAAAAATTTACTATAGAAAAGGCAATCCTCGGCGTATTTAAAATTTGCGACACTAAAAAATTATTTTTTGAAAAATTTACTATAGAAAAGGCAATCCTCGGCGTATTTAAAACTTGCGACCGTAAAAAATAATTTTTTGAGAAATTTACTATAGAAAAGGCAATCCTCGGCGTATTTAAAATTTGCGACAGTAAAAAATAATTTTTTGAAAAATTTACTATAGAAAAGGCAATCCTCGGCGTATTTAAAATTTGCGACAGTAAAAAATTATTTTTTGAAAAATTTACTATAGAAAAGGCAATCCTCGGCGTATTTAAAATTTGCGACAGTAAAAAATTATTTTTTGAAAAATTTACTATAGAAAAGGCAATCCTCGGCGTATTTATAATTTGCGACAGTAAAAAATTATTTTTTGACAAATTCACTATGGAAAATGCAATCCTCGGCGTATTAAAAATTTGCGACCGTAAAAATTAATTTTTTGAGAAATTTACTATAGAAAAGGCAATCCCCGGCGTATTTAAAATTTGCGACAGTAAAAAATAATTTTTTGAAAAATTTACTATAGAAAAGGCAATCATCGGCATATTTAAAATTTGGGACAGTAAAAAATTATTTTTTGAAAAATTTACTATAGAAAACGCAATCCTCGGCGTATTTAAAATTTGCGACAGTAAAAAATTATTTTTTGAAAAATTTACTATAGAAAAGGCAATCCTCGGCGTATTAAAAATTTGCGACCGTAAAAAATAATTTTTTGAGAAATTTACTATAGAAAAGGCAATCCTCGGCGTATTTAAAATTTGCGACAGTAAAAAATAATTTTTTGGCAAATTCACTATAGAAAAGGCAATCCTCGGCCTATTTAAAATTTGCGACAGTAAAAAATTATGTTTTGAAAAATTTACTATAGAAAAGGCAATCCTCGGCGTATTTAAAATTTGCGACAGTAAAAAATTATTTTTTGAAAAATTTACTATAGAAAAGGCAATCCTCGGCGTATTTAAAATTTGCGACAGTAAAAAATTATTTTTTGACAAATTCACTATGGAAAATGCAATCCTCGGCGTATTAAAAATTTGCGACCGTAAAAAATAATTTTTTGAGAAATTTACTATAGAAAAGGCAATCCCCGGCGTATTTAAAATTTGCGACAGTAAAAAATAATTTTTTGAAAAATTTACTATAGAAAAGGCAATCATCGGCATATTTAAAATTTGGGACAGTAAAAAATTATTTTTTGAAAAATTTACTATAGAAAACGCAATCCTCGGCGTATTTAAAATTTGCGACAGTAAAAAATTATTTTTTGAAAAATTTACTATAGAAAAGGCAATCCTCGGCGTATTAAAAATTTGCGACCGTAAAAAATAATTTTTTGAGAAATTTACTATAGAAAAGGCAATCCTCGGCGTATTTAAAATTTGCGACAGTAAAAAATAATTTTTTGAAAAATTTACTATAGAAAAGGCAATCATCGGTATATTTAAAATTTGGGACAGTAAAAAATTATTTTTTGAAAAATTTACTATAGAAAAGGCAATCCTCGGCGTATTTAAAATTTGCGACAGTAAAAATTTATTTTTTGACAAATTCACTATGGAAAATGCAATCCTCGGCGTATTAAAAATTTGCGACCGTAAAAGATAATTTTTTGAGAAATTTACTATAGAAAAGGCAATCCTCGGCGTATTTAAAATTTGCGAGAGTAAAAAATAATTTTTTGAAAAATTTACTATAGAAAAGGCAATCATCGGTATATTTAAAATTTGGGACAGTAAAAAATTATTTTTTGAAAAATTTACTATAGAAAAGGCAATCCTCGGCGTATTTAAAATTTGCGACAGTAAAAAATTATTTTTTGAAAAATTTACTATAGAAAAGGCAATCCTCGGCGTATTTAAAATTTGCGACAGTAAAAAATTATTTTTTGAAAAATTTACTATAGAAAAGGCAATCCTCGGCGTATTTAAAATTTGCGACAGTAAAAAATAATTTTTTGAAAAATTTACTATAGAAAAGGCAATCCTCGGCGTATTTAAAATTTGCGACAGTAAAAAATTATTTTTTGAAAAATTTACTATAGAAAAGGCAATCCTCGGCGTATTTAAAATTTGCGACAGTAAAAAATTATTTTTTGAAAAATTTACTATAGAAAAGGCAATCATCGGCGTATTTAAAATTTGCGACAGTAAATAATTATTTTTTGAAAAATTTATTATAGAAAAGGCAATCCTCGGCGTATTTAAAATTTGCGACAGTAAAAAATTATGTTTTGAAAAATTTACTATAGAAAAGGCAATCCTCGGAGTATTTAAAATTTGCGACAGCAAAAAATAATTTTTTGAAAAATTCACTATAGAAAAGGCAATCATCGGTATATTTAAAATTTGCCACTGTAAAATTTATTTTTTAACAAATTCGCTATAGAAAAGGCAATCCTCGGTATATTTAAAATCTGCCAAAGTAAAAATTTATTTTTTGACAGATTCACTATAGAAAAGGCAATCCTCGGCGTATTTAAAATTTGCGACCGTAAAAATTTATTTTTTGACAAATTCACGATAGAAAAGGCAATCCTCGGCGTATTTAAAATTTGCGACCGTAAAAAATATTATTTTGAAAAATTAACTATAGCAAAGGCAATCCTCGGGGTATTTAAATTTTGCGA
This sequence comes from Dioctria rufipes, assembly GCA_963924295.1. Taxonomy (NCBI): domain Eukaryota; kingdom Metazoa; phylum Arthropoda; class Insecta; order Diptera; family Asilidae; genus Dioctria; species Dioctria rufipes. The sequence goes on from CAWUPM010000825.1 coordinate 63,572, forward strand.
CAGTAAAAAATTATTTTGAAAAATTTACTATAGAAAAGGCAATCGTCGGCGTATTTAAAATTTGCGACAGTAAAAAATTATTTTTTGAAAAATTTACTATAGAAACGGCAATCCTCGGCGTATTTAAAATTTGCGACAGTAAAAAATTATTTTTTGACAAATTCACTATAGAAAAGACAATCCTCGGCGTATTAAAAATTTGCGACCGTAAAAAATAATTTTTTGAGAAATTTACTATAGAAAAGGCAATTCTCGGCGTATTTAAAATTTGCGACAGTAAAAAATTATTTTTTGAAATTTTACTATAGAAAAGGCAATCATCGGTATATCTAAAATTTGGGACAGTAAAAAATTATTTTTTGAAAAATTTACTATAGAAAAGGCAATCCTCGGCGTATTTAAAATTTGCGACAGTAAAAAATTATTTTTTGAAATATTTACTATAGAAAAGGCAATCCTCGGCGTATTTAAAATTTGCGACAGTAAAAAATTATTTTTTGAAAAATTTACTATAGAAAAGGCAATCCTCGGCGTATTTAAAATTTGCGACAGTAAAAATTTATTTTTTGACAAATTCACTATGGAAAATGCAATCCTCGGCGTATTAAAATTTGCGACCGTAAAAAATAATTTTTTGAGAAATTTACTATAGAAAAGGCAATCCTCGGCGTATTTAAAATTTGCGACAGTAAAAATTTATTTTTTGACAAATTCACTATGGAAAATGCAATCCTCGGCGTATTAAAAATTTGCGACCGTAAAAAATAATTTTTTGAGAAATTTACTATAGAAAAGGCAATCCTCGGCGTATTTAAAATTTGCGACAGTAAAAAATAATTTTTTGAAAAATTTACTATAGAAAAGGCAATCATCGGTATATCTAAAATTTGGGACAGTAAAAAATTATTTTTTGAAAAATTTACTATAGAACAGGCAATCCTCGGCGTATTTAAAATTTGCGACAGTAAAAAATTATTTTTTGAAATATTTACTATAGAAAAGGCAATCCTCGGCGTATTTAAAATTTGCGACAGTAAAAAATTATTTTTTGAAAAATTTACTATAGAAAAGGCAATCCTCGGCGTATTTAAAATTTGCGACAGTAAAAAATTATTTTTTGAAAAATTTACTATAGAAAAGGCAATCCTCGGCGTATTTAAAATTTGCGACAGTAAAAAATTATTTTTTAAAAAAATTTACTATAGAAAAGGCAATCCTCGGCGTATTTAAAATTTGCGACAGTAAAAAATTATTTTTTGAAAAATTTACTATAGAAAAGGCAATCCTCGGCGTATTTAAAATTTGCGACAGTAAAAAATTATTTTTTGAAAAATTTACTATAGAAAAGGCAATCCTCGGCGTATTTAAAATTTGCGACAGTAAAAATTTATTTTTTGACAGATTCACTATGGAAAATGCAATCCTCGGCGTATTAAAATTTGCGACCGTAAAAAATAATTTTTTGAGAAATTTACTATAGAAAAGGCAATCCTCGGCGTATTTAAAATTTGCGACAGTAAAAAATTATTTTTTGAAAAATTTACTATAGAAAAGGCAATCCTCGGCGTATTTAAAATTTGGGACAGTAAAAAATTATTTTTTGAAAAATTTACTATAGAAAAGGCAATCCTCGGCGTATTTAAAATTTGCGACAGTAAAAATTTATTTTTTGACAAATTCACTATGGAAAATGCAATCCTCGGCGTATTAAAATTTGCGACCGTAAAAAATAATTTTTTCAGAAATTTACTATAGAAAAGGCAATCCTCGGCGTATTTAAAATTTGCGACAGTAAAAATTTATTTTTTGACAAATTCACTATGGAAAATGCAATCCTCGGCGTATTAAAAATTTGCGACCGTAAAAAATAATTTTTTGAGAAATTTACGATAGAAAAGGCAATCCTCGGCGTATTTAAAATTTGCGACCGTAAAAGATTATTTTTTGAAAAATTTACTATAGAAAAGGCAATCCTCGGCTTATTTAAAATTTGCGACAGTAAAAATTTATTTTTTGACAAATTCACTATAGAAAAGGCAATCCTCGGCGTATTTAAAATTTGCGACAGTAAAAAATTATTTTTTAAAAAAATTTACTATAGAAAAGGCAATCCTCGGCGTATTTAAAATTTGCGACAGTAAAAAATTATTTTTTGAAAAATTTACTATAGAAAAGGCAATCCTCGGCGTATTTAAAATTTGCGACAGTAAAAAATTATTTTTTGAAAAATTTACTATAGAAAAGGCAATCCTCGGCGTATTTAAAATTTGCGACAGTAAAAATTTATTTTTTGACAGATTCACTATGGAAAATGCAATCCTCGGCGTATTAAAATTTGCGACCGTAAAAAATAATTTTTTGAGAAATTTACTATAGAAAAGGCAATCCTCGGCGTATTTAAAATTTGCGACAGTAAAAAATTATTTTTTGGAAAATTTACTATAGAAAAGGCAATCCTCGGCGTATTTAAAATTTGGGACAGTAAAAAATTATTTTTTGAAAAATTTACTATAGAAAAGGCAATCCTCGGCGTATTTAAAATTTGCGACAGTAAAAAATTATTTTTTGAAATATTTACTATAGAAAAGGCAATCCTCGGCGTATTTAAAATTTGCGACAGTAAAAAATTATTTTTTGAAAAATTTACTATAGAAAAGGCAATCCTCGGCGTATTTAAAATTTGCGACAGTAAAAATTTATTTTTTGACAAATTTACTATAGAAAAGGCAATCCTCGGCGTATTAAAAATTTGCTACCGTAAAAAATATTATTTTGACAAATTCACTATAGAAAAGGCAATCCTCGGCGTATTTAAAATTTGCGACAGTAAAAAATTATGTTTTGAAAAATTTACTATAGAAAAGGCAATCCTCGGCGTATTTAAAATTTGCGACAGCAAAAAATAATTTTTTGAAAAATTCACTATAGAAAAGGCAATCATCGGTAGATTTAAACTTTGCCACTGTAAGAATTTATTTTTTGAAAAATTCACTATAGAAGAGGCAATCCTCGGTATATTTAAAATTTGTGAGAGTAAAAAATTATTTTTTGACAAATTCACTATAGAAAAGGCAATCCTAGGCGTATTTAAAATTTGCGACAGTAAAAAATTATTTTTTGACAAATTCACTATAGAAAAGGCAATACTCGGCGTGTTTAAAATTTTCGACAGTAAAAAATTATTTTTTGAAAAATTCACTATAGAAAATGCAATTCTCGGCGTATTTAAAATTTGCGACAATAAAAAATATTATTTGGACAAATTTACTATAGAAAAGGCAATCCTCGGCTTATTTAAAATTTGCGACAGTAAAAAATTATTTTTTGAAAAATTTACTGTAGAAAAGGCAATCCCCGGCGTATTTAAAATTTGCGACAGTAAAAAAGTATTTTTTGAAAAATTTACTAGAGAAAAGGCAATCCTCGGCGTATTTAAAATTTGCGACAGTAAAAATTTATTTTTTGACAAATTCACTATAGAAAAGGCACTCCTCGGCGTATTTAAAATTTGCGACAGTAAAAAATTATTTTTTGAAAAATTTACTATAGAAAAGGCAGTCCTCGGCGTATTTAAAATTTGCGACAGTAAAAAATTATTTTTTGAAAAATTTACTATAGAAAAGGCAATCCTCGGCGTATTAAAAATTTGCTACCGTAAAAAATAATTTTTTGAGAAATTTACTATAGAAAAGGCAATCCTCGGTATATTTAAAATTTGCCACAGTAAAAATTTATTTTTTGACAAATTCACTATAGAAAAGGCAATCCTCGGTATATTTAAAATTTGCCACAGCAAAAAATAATTTTTTGAAAAATTCACTATAGAAAAGGCAATCATCGGTATACTGAAAATTTGCCACTGTAAAAATTTATTTTTGACAAATTCACTATAGAAAAGGCAACCCTCGGTATATTTAAAATTTGCCACAGTAAAAATTTATTTTTTGACAAATTCACTATAGAAAAGGCAATCCTCGGCGTATTTAAAATTTGCGACAGTAAAAAATGTTATTTTGACAAATTCACTATAGAAAAGGCAATCCTCGGCGTATTTAAAATTTGCCACAGCAAAAAATAATTTTTTGAAAAATTCACTATAGAAAAGGCAATCCTCGGCGTATTTAAAATTTGCGACAGTAAAAAATTATTTTTTGAAAAATTTACTGTAGAAAAGGCAATCCCCGGCGTATTTAAAATTTGCGACAGTAAAAAATTATTTTTGAAAAATTTACTAGAGAAAAGGCAATCCTCGGCGTATTTAAAATTTGCGACAGTAAAAATTTATTTTTTGACAAATTCACTATAGAAAAGGCACTCCTCGGCGTATTTAAAATTTGCGACAGTAAAAAATTATTTTTTGAAAAATTTACTATAGAAAAGGCAGTCCTCGGCGTATTTAAAATTTGCGACAGTAAAAAATTATTTTTTGAAAAATTTACTATAGAAAAGGCAATCCTCGGCGTATTAAAAATTTGCTACCGTAAAAAATAATTTTTTGAGAAATTTACTATAGAAAAGGCAATCCTCGGTATATTTAAAATTTGCGACAGTAAAAAATTACTGGCAAATTCAGTATAGAAAAGGCAATCCACGGGGTATTAAAAATTTTCGACAGTAACAAATTATTTTTTGACAAATTCACCATAGAAAAGGTAATCCTCGGCGTATTTAAAATTTGCGACAGTAAAAAATTATTTTTTGAAAAATTTACTATAGAAAAGGCAATCCTCGGCGTATTTAAAATTTGCGACAATAAAAAATATTATTTTGACAAATTCACTATAGAAAAGGCAATTCTCGGCGTATTTAAAATTTGCGACAGTAAAAAATTATTTTTTGAAAAATTTACTATAGAAAAGGCAATCCTCGGCGTATTTAAAATTTGCGACAGTAAAAATTTATTTTTGACAAATTCACTATAGAAAAGGCAATCCTCGGCGTATTAAAAATTTGCGACCGTAAAAAATAATTTTTTGAGAATTTACTATAGAAAAGGCAATCCTCGGCGTATCTAAAATTTGCGACAGTAAAAAATTATTTTTTGAAAAATTTACTATAGAAAAGGCAGTCCTCGGCATATTTAAAATTTGCGACAGTAAAAAATTATTTTTTGACAAATTCACTATAGAAAAGGCAATCCTCGGCGTATTTAAAATTTGCGACAGTAAAAAATTATTTTTTGAAATATTTACTATAGAAAAGGCAATCCTCGGCGTATTTAAAATTTGCGACAGTAAAAAATTATTTTTTGAAAAATTTACTATAGAAAAGGCAATCCTCGGCGTATTTAAAATTTGCGACCGTAAAAAATAATTTTTTGAGAAATTTACTATAGAAAAGGCAATCCTCGGCGTATCTAAAATTTGCGACAGTAAAAAATTATTTTTTGAAAAATTTACTATAGAAAAGGCAATCCTCGGCGTATTTAAAATTTGCGACAGTAAAAAATTATGTTTTGAAAAATTTACTACAGAAAAGGCAATCCTCGGCGTATTTAAAATTGCGACAGTAAAAAATTATTTTTTGAAAAATTTACTATAGAAAAGGCAATCCTCGGCGTATTTAAAATTTGCGACAGTAAAAAGTTATTTTTTGAAAAATTTACTATAGAAAAGGCAATCCTCGGCGTATTTAAAATATGCGACAGTAAAAAATTATTTTTTGACAAATTCACTATAGAAAAGGCAATCCTCGGCGTATTTAAAATTTGCGACAGTAAAAAATTATTTTTTGAAAAATTTACTATAGAAAAGGCAATCCTCGGCGTATTTAAAATTTGCGACAGTAAAAAATTATTTTTTGCAAAATTTACTATAGAAAAAAACAATCCTCGGCGTATTTAAAATTTGCGACAGTAAAAAATTATTTTTTGAAAAATTTACTATAGAAAAGGCAATCCTCGGCGTATTTAAAATTTGCGACAGTAAAAAATTATTTTTTGAAAAATTTACTATAGAAAAGGCAATCCTCGGCGTATTTAAAATTTGCCACAGTAAAAATTTATTTTTTGACAAATTCACTATAGAAAAGGCAATTCTCGGCGTATTTAAAATTTGCGACAGTAAAAAATTATGTTTTGAAAAATTTACTATAGAAAAGGCGATCCTCGGCGTATTTAAAATTTGCGACAGCAAAAAATAATTTTTTGAAAAATTCACTATAGAAAAGGCAATCATAGGTATATTTAAAATTTGCCACTGTAAAAAATTATTTTTTGACAAATTCACTATAGAAAAGGCAATCCTCGGTATATTTAAAATTTGCCAGAGTAAAACTTTATTTTTTGGCAAATTTACTATAGAAAAGGCAATCCTCGGCGTATTTAAAATTTGCGACCGTAAAAAATATTATTTTGACAAATTCACTATAGAAAAGGCAATCATCGGTATATTTAAAATTTGCCACTGTAAAAACTTATTTTTTGACAAATTCACTATAGAAAAGCCAATCCTCGGCGTATTTAAAATTTGCGACCGTAAAAAATTATTTTTTGACAAATTCACTATAGAAAAGGCAATCCTCGGCGTATTTAAAATTTGCGACAGTAAAAAATTATTTTTTTAAAAATTTACTATAGAAAAGGCAATCCTCGGCGTATTTAAAATTTGGGACAGTAAAAATTTATTTTTTGACAAATTCACTATAGAACAGGCAATCCTCGGCGTATTTAAAATTTGCCACAGTAAAAATTTATTTTTTGACAAATTCACTATAGAAACGGCAATCCTCGGCGTATTTAAAATTTGCGACAGTAAAAAATATTATTTTGACAAATTCACTATAGAAAAGGCAATCCTCGGCGTATTTAAAATTTGCGACAGTAAAAAATTATGTTTTGAAAAATTTACTATAGAAAAGGCAATCCTCGGCGTATTTAAAATTTGCGACAGCAAAAAATAATTTTTTGAAAAATTCACTATAGAAAAGGCAATAATCGGTATACTTAAAATTTGTCACTGTAAAAGTTTATTTTTTGACAAATTCACTATAGAAAAGGCAATCCTCGGTATATTTAAAATTTGCCACAGTAAAAATTTCTTTTTTGACAAATTCACTATAGAAAAGGCAATCCTCGGCGTATTTAAAATTTGCGACAGTAAAAAATTATTTTTTGAAAAATTTACTATAGAAAAGGCAATCCTCGGCGTATTTAAAATTTGCGACAGTAAAAAATTATTTTTTGAAAAATTTACTATAGAAAAGGAAATCCTCGGCGTATTTAAAATTTGCGACAGTAAAAAATTATTTTTTGGATAATTTACTATAGAAAAGGCAATCCTCGGCGTATTTAAAATTTGCGACCGTAAAAAATATTATTTTGACAAATTCACTATAGAAAAGGCAATCCTCGGTGTATTTAAAATTTGCGACAGAAAAAAATTATTTTTTGATAAATTTACTATAGAAAAGGCAATCCTCGGCGTATTTAAAATTTGCGACAGAAAAAAATTATTTTTTGAAAAATTTACTATAGAAATGGCAATCCTCGGCGTATTTAAAATTTGCGACAGTAAAAAATTATTTTTTGAAAAATTTACTATAGAAAAGGCAATCCTCGGCGTATTTAAAATTTGCGACAGTAAAAAATTATTTTTTGAAAAATTTACTATAGAAAAGGCAATCCTCGGCGTATTTAAAATTTGCGACAGTAAAAAATTATTTTTTGAAAAATTTACTATAGAAAAGGCAATCCTCGGCGTATTTAAAATTTGCGACAGTAAAAAATTATTTTTTGAAAAATTTACTATAGAAAAGGAAATCCTCGGCGTATTTAAAATTTGCGACAGTAAAAAATTATTTTTTGGATAATTTACTATAGAAAAGGCAATCCTCGGCGTATTTAAAATTTGCCACCGTAAAAAATATTATTTTGACAAATTCACTATAGAAAAGGCAATCCTCGGTGTATTTAAAATTTGCGACAGAAAAAAATTATTTTTTGATAAATTTACTATAGAAAAGGCAATCCTCGGCGTATTTAAAATTTGCGACAGTAAAAAATTATTTTTTGAAAAATTTACTATAGAAAAGGCAATCCTCGGCGTATTAAAAATTTGCGACGGTAAAAAATAATTTTTTGAGAAATTTACTATAGAAAAGGCAATCCTCGGTGTATTTAAAATTTGGGACAGTAAACATTTATTTTTTGACAAATTCACTATAGAAAAGGCAATCCTCGGCGTATTTAAAATTTGCGACCGTAAAAAATATTATTTTGACAAATTCACTATAGAAAAGGCAATCCTCGGTGTATTTAAAATTTGCGACAGAAAAAAATTATTTTTTGATAAATTTACTATAGAAAAGGCAATCCTCGGCGTATTTAAAATTTGCGACAGAAAAAAATTATTTTTTGAAAAATTTACTATAGAAATGGCAATCCTCGGCGTATTTAAAATTTGCGACAGTAAAAAATTATTTTTTGAAAAATTTACTATAGAAAAGGCAATCCTCGGCGTATTTAAAATTTGCGACAGTAAAAAATTATTTTTTGGATAATTTAATATAGAAAAGGCAATCCTCGGTATATTTAAAATTTGCGACAGTAAAAAATTATTTTTGGAAAAATTTACTATAGAAAAGGCAATCCTCGGCGTATTTAAAATTTGCGACAGTAAAAAATTATTTTTTGAAAAATTTACTATAGAAGAGGCAATCCTCGGCGTATTTAAAATTTGCGACAGTAAAAAATTATTTTTTGAAAAATTTACTATAGAAAAGGCAATCCTCGGCGTATTTAAAATTTGCGACAATAAAAATTTATTTTTTGACAAATTCACTATAGAAAAGGCAATCCTCGGCGTATTTAAAATTTGCGACAGTAAAAAATTATTTTTTGAAAAATTTACTATAGAAAAGGCAATCCTCGGCGTATTTAAAATTTGCGACAGTAAAAAATTATTTTTTGAAAAATTTACTATAGAAAAGGCAATCCTCGGCGTATTAAAAATTTGCGACGGTAAAAAATAATTTTTTGAGAAATTTACTATAGAAAAGGCAATCCTCGGTATATTTAAAATTTGGGACAGTAAACATTTATTTTTTGACAAATTCACTATAGAAAAGGCAATCCTCGGCGTATTTAAAATTTGTGACAGTAAAAAATTATTTTTTGGCAAATTCACTATAGAAACGGCAATACTCGGAGTATTTAAAATTTGCGACAGTAAAAAATATTATTTTGACAAATTCACTATAGAAAAGGAAATCCTCGGCGTATTTAAAATTTGCGACAGTAAAAAATTATGTTTTGAAAAATTTACTATAGAAAAGGCAATCCTCGGCGTATTTAAAATTTGCGACAGCAAAAAATAATTTTTTGAAAAATTCACTATAGAAAAGGCAATCCTCGGCGTATTTAAAATTTGCGACAGTAAAAAATTATTTTTTGAAAAATTTACTATAGAAAAGGCAGTCCTCGGCGTATTTAAAATTTGCGACAGTAAAAAATTATTTTTTGAAAAATTTACTATAGAAAAGGCAATCCTCGGCGTATTAAAAATTTGCGACCGTAAAAAATAATTTTTTGAGAAATTTACTATAGAAAAGGCAATCCTCGGTATATTTAAAATTTGCGACAGTAAAAAATTACTGGCAAATTCAGTATAGAAAAGGCAATGCACGGGGTATTAAAAATTTTCGACAGTAACAAATTATTTTTTGACAAATTCACCATAGAAAAGGTAATCCTCGGCGTATTTAAAATTTGCGACAGTAAAAAATTATTTTTTGAAAAATTTACTATAGAAAAGGCAATCCTCGGCGTATTTAAAATTTGCGACAATAAAAAATATTATTTTGACAAATTCACTATAGAAAAGGCAATTCTCGGCGTATTTAAAATTTGCGACAGTAAAAAATTATTTTTTGAAAAATTTACTATAGAAAAGGCAATCCTCGGCGTATTTAAAATTTGCGACAGTAAAAATTTATTTTTTGACAAATTCACTATAGAAAAGGCAATCCTCGGCGTATTAAAAATTTGCGACCGTAAAAAATAATTTTTTGAGAAATTTACTACAGAAAAGGCAATCCTCGGCGTATTTAAAATTGCGACAGTAAAAAATTATTTTTTGAAAAATTTATTATAGAAAAGGCAATCCTCGGCGTATTTAAAATTTGCGACAGTAAAATGTTATTTTTTGGAAAATTTACTATATAAAAGGCAATCCTCGGCGTATTTAAAATTTGCGACAGTAAAAAATATTATTTTGACTAATTCACTATAGAAAAGGAAATCCTCGGCGTATTTAAAATTTGCGACAGTAAAAAATTATTTTTTGAAAAATTTACTATAGAAAAGGCAATCCTCGGCGTATTTAAAATTTGCCACTGTAAAAATTTATTTTTTGACAAATTCACTATAGAAAAGGCAATTCTCGGCGTATTTAAAATTTGCGACAGTAAAAAATTATGTTTTGAAAAATTTACTATAGAAAAGGCAATCCTCGGCGAATTTAAAATTTTCGACAGCAAAAAATAATTTTTTGAATAATTCACTATAGAAAAGGCAATCATCGGTATATTTAAAATTTGCCACTGTAAAAATTTATTTTTTGACAAATTCACTATAGAAAAGGCAATCCTCGGTATACTTAAAATTTGCCAGAGTAAAAATTTATTTTTTGACAAATTTACTATAGAAAAGGCAATCCTCGGCGTATTTAAAATTTGCGACCGTAAAAAATATTATTTTGACAAATTCACTATAGAAAAGGCAATCATCGGTATATTTAAAATTTGCCACTGTAAAAACTTATTTATTGACAAATTCACTATAGAAAAGCCAATCCTCGGCGTATTTAAAATTTGCGACCGTAAAAATTTATTTTTTGACAAATTCACTATAGAAAAGGCAATCCTCGGCGTATTTAAAATTTGCGACAGTAAAAAATTATTTTTTGAAAAATTTACTATAGAAAAGGCAATCCTCGGCGTATTTAAAATTTGCGACAGTAAAAAATTATTTTTTGGATAATTTACTATAGAAAAGGCAATCCTCGGTATATTTAAAATTTGCGACAGTAAAAAATTATTTTTTGAAAAATTTACTATAGAAAAGGCAATCCTCGGCGTATTTAAAATTTGCGACAGCAAAAAATAATTTTTTGAATAATTCACTATAGAAAAGGCAATCATAGGTATATTTAAAATTTGCCACTGTAAAAATTTATTTTTTGACAAATTCACTATAGAAAAGGCAATCCTCGGTATATTCAAAATTTGCCAGAGTAAAAATTTATTTTTTGACAAATTTACTATAGAAAAGGCAATCCTCGGCGTATTTAAAATTTGCGACCGTAAAAAATATTATTTTGACAAATTCACTATAGAAAAGGCAATCCTCGGCGTATTTAAAATTTGGGACAGTAAAAATTTATTTTTTGACAAATTCACTATAGAAAAGGCAATCCTCGGCGTATTTAAAATTTGCGACAGTAAAAATTTATTTTTTGACAAATTCACTATAGAAACGGCAATCCTCGGCGTATTTAAAATTTGCGACAGTAAAAAATATTATTTTGACAAATTCACTATAGAAAAGGCAATCCTCGGCGTATTTAAAATTTGCGACAATAAAAAATTATGTTTTGAAAAATTTACTATAGAAAAGGCAATCCTCGGCGTATTTAAAATTTGCGACAGCAAAAAATAATTTTTTGAAAAATTCACTATAGAAAAGGCAATCATCGGTATACTTAAAACTTGTCACTGTAAAAGTTTATTTTTTGACAAATTCACTATAGAAAAGGCAATCCTCGGTGTATTTAAAATTTGCCACAGTAAAAATTTCTTTTTTGACAAATTCACTATAGAAAAGGCAATCCTCGGCGTATTTAAAATTTGCGACCGTAAAAAATATTATTTTGACAAATTCACTATAGAAAAGGCAATCCTCGGTGTATTTAAAATTTGCGACAGAAAAAAATAATTTTTTGAAATATTTACTATAGAAAAGGCAATCCTCGGCGTATTTAAAATTTGCGACAGTAAAAAATTATTTTTTGAAAAATTTACTATAGAAAAGGCAATCCTCGGCGTATTTATAATTTGCGACAGTAAAAAATTATTTTTTGAAAAATTTACTATAGAAAAGGCAATCCTCGGCGTATTTAAAATTTGCGACAGTAAAAAATTATTTTTTGGATAATTTACTATAGAAAAGGCAATCCTCGGCGTATTTAAAATTTGCGACAGTAAAAAATTATTTTTTGAAAAATTTACTATAGAAAAGGCAATCCTCGGCGTATTTAAAATTTGCGACAGTAAAAAATTATTTTTTGAAAAATTTACTATAGAAGAGGCAATCCTCGATGTATTTAAAATTTGCGACAGTAAAAAATTATTTTTTGAAAAATTTACTATAGAAAAGTCAATCCTCGGCTTATTTAAAATTTGCGACAATAAAAATTTATTTTTTGACAAATTCACTATAGAAAAGGCAATCCTCGGCGTATTTAAAATTTGCGACCGTAAAAATTTATTTTTTGACAAATTCACTATAGAAACGGCAATCCTCGGCGTATTTAAAATTTGCGACAGTAAAAAATATTATTTTGACAAATTCACTATAGAAAAGGAAATCCTCGGCGTATTTAAAATTTGCGACAGTAAAAAATTATTTTTTGAAAAATTTACTATAGAAAAGGCAATCCTCGGCGTATTTAAAATTTGCGACAGTAAAAAATTATTTTTTGAAAAATTTACTATAGAAAAGGCAATCCTCGGCGTATTTAAAATTTGCGACAGTAAAAAATAATTTTTTGGATAATTTACTATAGAAAAGGCAATCCTCGGTATATTTAAAATTTGGGATAGTAAACATTTATTTTTTGACAAATTCACTATAGAAAAGGCAATCCTCGGCGTATTTAAAATTTGCGACAGTAAAAAATTATTTTTTGACAAATTCCTATAGAAACGGCAATCCTCGGCGTATTTAAAATTTGCGACAGTAAAAAATATTATTTTGACAAATTCACTATAGAAAAGGCAATCCTCGGCGTATTTAAAATTTGCGACAGTAAAAAATTATGTTTTGAAAAATTTACTATAGAAAAGGCAATCCTCGGCGTATTTAAAATTTGCGACAGCATAATATAATTTTTTGAAAAATTCACTATAGAAAGGCAATCATCGGTATACTTAAAATTTGCTACTGTAAAAGTTTCTTTTTGACAAATTCACTATAGAAAAGGCAATCCTCGGTATATTTAAAATTTGCCACAGTAAAAATTTCTTTTTTGACAAATTCACTATAGAAAAGGCAATCCTCGGCGTATTTAAAATTTGAGACCGTAAAAAATATTATTTTGACAAATTCACTATAGAAAAGGCAATCCTCGGTGTATTTAAAATTTGCGACAGTAAAAAATTATTTTTTGAAAAATTTACTATAGAAAAGGCAATCCTCGGCGTATTTAAAATTTGCCACAGTGAAAAATTATTTTTTGAAAAATTTACTATAGAAAAGGCAATCCTCGGCGTATTTAAAATTTGCGAGAGCAAAAAATCATTTTTTGAAAAATGTACTATAGAAAAGGCAATCCTCGGCGTATTTAAAATCTGCGACAGTAAAAAATTATTTTTTGAAAAATTTACTATAGAAAAGGCAATCCTCGGCGTATTTAAAATTTGCGACAGTAAAAAATTATTTTTTGAAAAATTTACTATAGAAAAGGAAATCCTCGGCGTATTTAAAATTTGCGACAGTAAAAAATTATTTTTTGGATAATTTACTATAGAAAAGGCAATCCTCGGCGTATTTAAAATTTGCGACAGTAAAAAATTAGTTTTTGAAAAATTTACTATAGAGAAGGCAATCCTCGGCGTATTTAAAATTTGCGACAGTAAAAAATTATTTTTTGAAAAATCTATTATACAAAAGGCAATCCTCGGCGTATTTAAAATTTGCGACAGCAAAAAATAATTTTTTGAAAAATTCACTATAGAAAAGGCAATCATCGGTATATTTAAAATTTGCGACAGTAAAAAATTATTTTTTTAAAAATTCACTATAGAAAAGGCAATCCTCGGCGTATATAAAATTTGCGACAGTAAAAAATTATTTTTTGAAAAATTTACTATAGAAGAGGCAATCCTCGGCGTATTTAAAATTTGCGACAGTAAAAAATTATTTTTTGAAAAATTTACTATAGAAAAGGCAATCCTCGGCTTATTTATAATTTGCGACAATAAAAATTTATTTTTTGACAAATTCACTATAGAAAAGGCAATCCTCGGCGTATTTAAAATTTGCGACAGTAAAAAATTATTTTTTGAAAAATTTACTATAGAAAAGGCAATCCTCGGCGTATTTAAAATTTGCGACAGTAAAAAATTATTTTTTGAAAAATTTACTATAGAAAAGGCAATCCTCGGCGTATTAAAAATTTGCGACGGTAAAAAATAATTTTTTGAGAAATTTACTATAGAAAAGGCAATCCTCGGTATATTTAAAATTTGGGACAGTAAAAATTTATTTTTTGACAAATTCACTATAGAAAAGGCAATCCTCGGCGTATTTAAAATTTGCGACAGTAAAAAATTATATTTTGAAAAATCTATTATACAAAAGGCAATCCTCGGCGTATTTAAAATTTGCGACAGCAAAAAATAATTTTTTGAAAAATTCACTATAGAAAAGGCAATCATCGGTATATTTAAAATTTGCGACAGTAAAAAATATTATTCTGACAAATTCACTATAGAAAAGGCAATCCCCGGCGTATTTAAAATTTGCGACAGTAAAAAATTATGTTTTGAAAAATTTGCTATAGAAAAGGCAATCCTCGGCGTATTTAAAATTTGCAACAGCAAAAAATGATTTTTTGAAAAATTCACTATAGAAAAGGCAATCATCGGTATACTTAAAATTTGCGACAGTAAAAAATTATTTTTTGAAATATTTACTATAGAAAAGGCAATCCTCGGCGTATTTAAAATTTGCGACAGTAAAAATTTATTTTTTGACAAATTCACATAGAAAAGGCAATCCTCGGCGTATTTAAAATTTGCGACAGTAAAAAATTATTTTTTGAAAAATTTACTATAGAAAAGGCAATCCTCGGCGTATTTAAAATTGGCCGCAGGAAAAAATTATTTTTTGAAAAATTTACTATAGAAAAGGCAATCCTCGGCGCATTTAAAATTTGCGACGGTAAAAAATTATTTTTTTAAAAATTTACTATAGAAAAGGCAATCCTCAGCGTATTTAAAATTTGGGACAGTAAAAATTTATTTTTTGAAAAATTCACTATAGAAAAGGCAATCCTCGGCTTATTTAAAATTTGCGACAGTAAAAATTTATTTTTTGACAAATTCACTATAGAAACGGCAATCCTCGGCGTATTTAAAATTTGCGACAGAAAAAAGTTATTTTTTGAAAAATTTACTATAGAAAAGGCAATCCTCGGCGTATTTAAAATTTGCGACAGTAAAAAATATTATTTTGACTAATTCACTATAGAAAAGGAAATCCTCGGCGTATTTAAAATTTGCGACAGTAAAAAATTATGTTTTGAAAAATTTACTATAGAAAAGGCAATCCTCGTCGTATTTAATATTTGCGACAGCAAAAAATAATTTTTTGAAAAAATCACTATAGAAAAGGCAATCATCGGTATATTTAAAATTTGCCACTGTAAAAATTTATTTTTTGACAAATTCACTATAGAAAAGGCAATCCTCGGTATATTTAAAATTTGCCACAGTAAAAATTTATTTTTTGACAAATTCACTATAGAAAAGGCAATCCTCGGCGTATTTAAAATTTGCGACCGTAAAAAATATTATTTTGACAAATTCACTATAGAAAAGGCAATCCTCGGCGTATTTAAAATTTGCGACAGTAAAAAATTATTTTTTGAAAAATTTACTATAGAAAAGGCAATCCTCGGCGTATTTAAAATTTGCGACAGTAAAAAATTATTTTTTGACAAATTCACTATAGAAAAGGCAATCCTCGGCGTATTTAAAATTTGCGACAGTAAAAAATTATTTTTTGACAAATTCACTATAGAAAAGGCAATCCTCGGCGTATTTAAAATTTGCGACAGTAAAAAATTATTTTTTGAAAAATTTACTATAGAAAAGGCAATCCTCGGCGTATTTAAAATTTGCGACAGTAAAAAATTATTTTTTGAAAAATTTACTATAGAGAAGGCAATCCTCGGCGTATTTAAAATTTGCGACAGTAAAAAATTATTTTTTGAAAAATTTACTATAGAAAAGGCAATCCTCGGCGTATTTAAAATTTGCGACAGTAAAAAATTATTTTTTGAAAAATTTACTATAGAAAAGGCAATCCCCGGCGTATTTAAAATGTGCCACAGTAAAAATTTATTTTTTGACAAATTCACTATAGAAAAGGCAATTCTCGGCGTATTTAAAATTTGCGACAGTAAAAAATTATGTTTTGAAAAATTTACTATAGAAAAGGCAATCCTTGGCGTATTTAAAATTTGCGACAGCAAAAAAAAATTTTTTGAAAAATTCACTATAGAAAAGGCAATCATCGGTATATTTAAAATTTGGCACTGTAAAAATTTATTTTTTGACAAATTCACTATAGAAAAGGCAATCCTCGGTATATTTAAAATTTGCCAGAGTAAAAATTTATTTTTTGACAAATTTACTATAGAAAAGGCAATCCTCGGCGTATTTAAAATTTGCGACCGTTAAAAATATTATTTTGACAAATTCACTATAGAAAAGGCAATCATCGGTATATTTAAAATTTGCCACTGTAAAAACTTATTTTTTGACAAATTCACTATAGAAAAGCCAATCCTCGGCGTATTTAAAATTTGCGACCGTAAAAATTTATTTTTTGACAAATTCACTATAGAAAAGGCAATCCTCGGCGTATTTAAAATTTGCGACAGTAAAAAATTATTTTTTGAAAAATTTACTATAGAAAAGGCAATCCTCGGCGTATTTAAAATTTGCGACAGGAAAAAATTATTTTTTGAAAAATTTACTATAGAAAAGGCAATCCTCGGCGCATTTACAATTTGCGACGGTAAAAAATTATTTTTTTAAAAATTTACTATAGAAAAGGCAATCCTCGGCGTATTTAAAATTTGGGACAGTAAAAATTTATTTTTTGACAAATTCACTATAGAAAAGGCAATCCTCCGCATATTTAAAATTTGCGACAGTAAAAATTTATTTTTTGACAAATTCACTATAGAAACGGCAATCCTCGGCGTATTTAAAATTTGAGACAGTAAAAAATATTATTTTGACAAATTCACTATAGAAAAGGCAATCCTCGGCGTATTTAAAATTTGCGACAGTAAAAAACTATGTTTTGAAAAATTTACTATAGAAAAGGCAATCCTCGGCGTATTTAAAATTTGCGACAGCAAAAAATAATTTTTTGAAAAATTCACTATAGAAAAAGCAATCATCGGTATACTTAAAATTTGCCACTGTAAAAGTTTATTTTTTGACAAATTCACTATAGAAAAGGCAATCCTCGGTATATTTAAAATTTGCCACAGTAAAAATTTCTTTTTTGACAAATTCACTATACAAAAGGCAATCCTCGGCGTATTTAAAATTTGCGACCGTAAAAAATATTATTTTGACAAATTAACTATAGAAAAGGCAATCCTCGGTGTATTTAAAATTTGCGACAGTAAAAAATAATTTTTTGAAAAATTTACTATAGAAAAGGAAATCCTCGGCGTATTTAAAATTTGCGACAGTAAAAAATTATTTTTTGAAAAATTTACTATAGAAAAGGCAATCCTCGGCGTATTTAAAATTTGCGACAGTAAAAAATTATTTTTTGAAAAATTTACTATAGAAAAGGCAATCCTCGTCGTATTTAAAATTTGCGACTGTAAGAAATTATTTTTTGATAAATTTACTATAGAAAAGGCAATTCTCGGCGTATTTAAAATTTGCGACAGTAAAAACATTATTTTTTGAAAAATTTACTATAGAAAAGGAAATCCTCGGCGTATTTAAAATTTGCGAAAGTAAAAAATTATTTTTTGAAAAATTTACTATACAAAAGGCAATCCTCGGCGTATTTAAAATTTGCGACAGCAAAAAATAATTTTTTGAAAAATTCACTATAGAAAAGGCAATCATAGGTATATTTAAAATTTGCGACAGTGAAAAATTATTTTTTGAAAAATTTACTATAGAAAAGGCAATGCTCGGCCTATTTAAAATTTGCGACAGTAAAAACTTTTTTTTGGATAATTTACTATAGAAAAGGCAATCCTCGGCGTATTTAAAATTTGCGACAGTAAAAAATTATTTTTTGAAAAATTTACTATAGAAAAGGCAATCCTCGGCGTATTTAAAATTTGCGAAAGTAAAAAATTATTTTTTGAAAAATTTACTATACAAAAGGCAATCCTCGGCGTATTTAAAATTTGCGACAGCAAAAAATAATTTTTTGAAAAATTCACTATAGAAAAGGCAATCATAGGTATATTTAAAATTTGCGAAAGTAAAAAATTATTTTTTGAAAAATTTACTATACAAAAGGCAATCCTCGGCGTATTTAAAATTTGCGACAGCAAAAAATAATTTTTTGAAAAATTCACTATAGAAAAGGCAATCATAGGTATATTTAAAATTTGCGACAGTAAAAAATTATTTTTTGAAAAATTTACTATAGAAAAGGCAATCCTCGGCGTATTTAAAATTTGCGACAGTAAAAAATTATTTTTTGAAAAATTTATTATAGAAGAGGCAATCCTCGGCGTATTTAAAATTTGCGACAGTAAAAAATTATTTTTTGAAAAATTTACTATAGAAAAGGCAATCCTCGTCGTATTTAAAATTTGGGACAATAAAAATTTATTTTTTGACAAATTCACTATAGAAAAGGCAATCCTCGGCGTATTTAAAATTTGCGACAGTAAAAAATTATTTTTTGAAAAATTTACTATAGAAAAGGCAATCCTCGGCGTATTTAAAATTTGCGACAGTAAAAAATTATTTTTTGAAAAATTTACTATAGAAAAGGCAATCCTCGGCGTATTAAAAATTTGCGACGGTAAAAAATATTTTTTTGAGAAATTTACTATAGAAAAGGCAATCCTCGGTATATTTAAAAGTTGCGACAGTAAAAAATTATTTTTTGGCAAATTCACTATAGAAAAGGCAATCCTCGGGGTATTTAAAATTTTCGACAGTAAAAAATTATTTTTTGACAAATTCACCCTAGAAAAGGTAATCCTCGGCGTATTTAAAATTTGCGACAGTAAAAAATTATTTTTTGAAAAATTTACTATACAAAAGGCAATCCTCGGCGTATTAAAAATTTGCGACAATAAAAAATATTATTTTGACAAATTCACTATAGAAAAGGCAATCCTCGGCGTATTTAAAATTTGCGACAGTAAAAAATAATTTTTTGAAAAATTTACTATAGAAAAGGCAATCCTCGGCGTATTTAAAATTTGCGACAGTAAAAAATTTTGTTTTGAAAAATTTACTATAGATTTACTATAAATTTACTATAGATATACTATCCTCGGCGTATTTAAAATTTGCGACAGTAAAAAAGTTTTTTTTGAAAAATTTACTATAGAAAAGGCATTCCTCGGCGAATTTAAAATTTGCGACAGTAAAAAATTATTTTTTGAAAAATTTACTATAGAAAAGGCAATCCTCGGCGTATATAAAATTTGCGACAGTAAAAAATATTATTTTGACTAATTCACTATAGAAAAGGAAATCCTCGGCGTATTTAAAATTTGCGACAGTAAAAAAATATGTTTTGAAAAATTTACTATAGAAAAGACAATCCTCGGCGTATTTAAAATTTGCGACAGCAAAAAATAATTTTTTGAAAAATTCACTATAGAAAAGGCAATCATCGGTATATTTAAAATTTGCCACTGTAAAAATTTATTTTTTGACAAATTCACTATGGAAAAGGCAATCCTCGGTATATTTAAAATTTGCCACAGTAAAAATTTATTTTTTGACAAATTCACTATAGGAAAGGCAATCCTCGGCGTATTTAAAATTTGCGACCGTAAAAAATATTATTTTGACAAATTCACTATAGAAAAGGCAATCGTCGGCGTATTTAAAATTTGCTACAGTAAAAAATTATTTTTTGAAAAATTTACTATAGAAAAGGCAATCCTCGGCGTATTTAAAATTTGCGACAGTAAAAAATTATTTTTTGACAAATTCACTATAGAAAAGGCAATCCCCGGCGTTTTTAAAATTTGCGACAGTGAAAAATTATTTTTTGACAAATTCACTATAGAAAAGGCAATCCTCGGCGTATTTAAAATTTGCGACCGTAAAAAATATTATTTTGACAAATTCACTATAGAAAAGGCAATCCTCGGCGTATTTAAAATTTGCGACAGTAAAAATTTATTTTTTGACCAATTCACTATAGAAAAGGCAATCCTCGGCGTATTTAAAATTTGCGACAGTAAAAAATTATGTTTTGAAATATTTACTATAGAAAAGGCAATCCTCGGCGTATTTAAAATTTGCGACAGCAAAAAATAATTTTTTGAAAAATTCACTATAAAAAAGGCAATCATCGGTATGTTTAAAATTTGCAACTGTAAAATTTTTTTTTTGACAAATTCACTATAGAAAAGGCAATCCTCGGTATATTTAAAATTTGCCACAGTAAAAATTTATTTTTTGACAAATTCACTATAAAAAAGGCAATCCTCGGCGTATTTAAAATTTGCGACCGTAAAAAATATTATTTTGACAAATTCACTATAGAAAAGGCAATCATCGGTATATTTAAAATTTGCCAATGTAAAAACTTATTTTTTGACAAATTCACTATAGAAAAGCCAATCCTCGGCGTGTTTAAAATTTGCGACCGTAAAAATTTATTTTTTGACAAATTCACTATAGAAAAGGCAATCCTCGGCGTATTTAAAATTTGCGACAGTAAAAAATTATTTTTTGAAAAATTTACTATAGAAAATTCAATCCTCGGCGTATTTAAAATTTGCGACAGTAAAAATTTATTTTTTGACAAATTCACTATAGAAAAGGCAATCCTCGGCGTATTTAAAATTTGCGACAGTAAAAAATTATTTTTTGAAAAATTTACTACAGAAAAGGCAATCCTCGGCGTATTTAAAATTTGCGACAGTTAAAAATTATTTTTTGAAAAATTTACTATAGAAAAGGCAATCCTCGGCGTATTTAAAATTTGCGACAGTAAAAAATTATTTTTTGAAAAATTTACTATAGAAAAGGCAATCCCCGGCGTATTTAAAATTTGCGACAATAAAAAATAATTTTTTGAAAAATTTACTATAGAAAAGGCAGTCCTCGGCGTATTTAAAATTTGCGACAGTAAAAAATTATTTTTTGAAAAATTTACTATAGAAAAGGCAATCCTCGGCATATTTAAAATTTGCTACAGTAAAAAATTATTTTTTGAAAAATGTACTATAGAAAAGGCAATCCTCGATGTATTTAAAATTTGCGACAGTAAAATGTTATTTTTTGAAAAATTTACTATAGAAAAGGCAATCCTCGGCGTATTTAAAATTTGCGACAGTAAAAAATTATTTTTTGAAAAATTTACTATAGAAAAGGCAATCCTCGGCGTATTTAAAATTTGCGACAGTAAAAAATTATTTTTTGAAAAATTTACTATAGAAAATGCAATCCTCGGCGAATTTAAAATTTGCGACAGTAAAAAATTATTTTTTGAAAAATTTACTATAGAAAAAGCAATCCTCGGCGTATTTAAAATTTGCGACAATAAAAAATTATTTTTTGAAAAATTTACTATAAAAAAGGCAAACCTCGGCGTATTTAAAATTTGCGACAGTAAAAAATTATTTTTTGACAAATTTAGTATAGAAAAGGCAATCTTCGGCGTATTTAAAATTTGGGACAGTAAAAAATTATTTTTTGAAAAATTTACTATGGAAAAGGAAATCCTCGGCGTATTTAAAATTTGCGACAGTAAAAAATTATTTTTTGAAAAATTTACTATAGAAAAGGCAATCCTCGGCGTATTTAAAATTTGCGACAGTAAAAAATTATTTTTTGACAAATTCACTATACAAAAGGCAATCCTCGGCGTATTAAAAATTTGCGACCGTAAAAAAATATTTTTTGAGAAATTTACTATAGAAAAGGCAATCTCGGCGTATTTAAAATTTGCGACAGTAAAAAATTATTTTTTGAAAAATTTACTATAGAAAAGGCAATCCTCGGCGTATTTAAAATTTGCGACAGTAAAAAATTATTTTTTGAAAATTTACTATAGAAAAGGCAATCCTCGGCGTATTTAAAATTTGCGACAGTAAAAAATTATTTTTTGAAAAATTTACTATAGAAAAGGCAATCCTCGGCGTGTTTAAAATTTACGACAGTAAAAAATTATTTTTTGATAAATTTACTATAGAAAAGGCAATCCTCGGCGTATTTAAAATTTGCGACAGTAAAAAATTATTTTTTGAAAAATTTACTATAGAAAAGGCAATCCTCGGCGTATTTAAAATTTGCGACAATAAAAAAAATTTTTTTGAAAAATTTACTATAAAAAAGGCAATCTGTGGCGGATTGGCGACGCGTGGCGAAACACCTTTTACGGACACATCACAATTGTAGGGTTTACGCTAAGTTCAGCGAAAATATACTTTGTGAACTGGAAAGGTATATATATATATAGTAGGCCGCGAATTTAATATGTAAAAATAAAAATAAAGAAATTTAGTTGTTCAGTCAGAAGTTGAAGTCATAAGTTTTAAATAATTTTCTTACATCAACATTATAACGTTTTGAATATTTTTTAACTCTTATTAACATTAATAAAGAAGACAAGATTCAAGAACATAGAAACCAGGACTATCAATTCGTAGCTTTATGACGGAAGACATATGTTCAGATAGCTGTCTCCTCCCTCCTTTCTATTTTTCTTCCAGTTCTACAGGTGACTTGAGACCGAGGAAGCATTACTAAAAACTGGCATCCATACGCCGCTACCTAAATCTAATTAGGTAGAAGAAGTTCAACCTCTCACTGTAGTGCCCAAAGGCGCCGAATCAGACTCTACTGGCTGAGCAGTCTCAAACTACCTGGTCGCAACGGTGCTGGAATTATTACTGAGCAGTCTCTAACTGGCTGAGCAGTTTCTAAACGGCTGAGAAATCTCTAACTGTCTGTCGAAAAAGGCACTGGAATAAGTTCGATTGTTCATCACAAGTTGAACTAGTCAGCACGCATTGGTCGGTTCGACATTGGGTCAGCCGATCTCTTGCGCTTCCACAGGCGGGTAGCGTTACAAGTACGTTTTGAGCTGTCACGCATTCAATCTGCTAGTTGAAACCTACTAGCAACACTTGCTACCAAACTACATTTCGGCTCTCATTATTAGTTGTGGATGTTACAACTGCGCTATGTACCTGTGCTACCCTATTGAGACCCATAACTGGTGACCCCGACAAAGAAAGAGGACGCTCAAGCAAGATTGTTTTAAAATAAAAATCTAGACTTTTCTTTTGTTACTATTTAAACTTCTACCAAGGCAGAAGTTTTAAGTTTTTACAATAGGAATTACTCCTGAAGAACCTGCGAACCTCAGCATTTGCTTCTTTACCACATCGAACATGTTTTAAGGAAAAGGAAATCCATCCATTTTATCCAGAGTCGGCGCAATCAACATCAGGAAAATCTCTACATCACATCCAGAGCTTCCATCGGTTGCCCGTTAGCGCAACCAGCATCTAAAAGATCACTATATCTTATCAACCACCCGAAGATTGGAACCTTAGCAATTCGCAATAAGAACCAATACAAGAATCAAGCAATAAACCACAGCAAAAACCAAAAGGTTTGAAAGACCCATTAGGTTTCATGTTATTACCATATTTATTTATATCGTTTCAATTAAGCTAGTTTTACTCTACTTATGCAAATTTATAGATTCACGAATGTAAACTTCTTCCAGTTTCCAAAGTGTTCATTTCTTTCAATCGGCTATAGTCTATTGTAGTTTGGCCCGTCGTCGAATCTGCAGTGATTTAATTTTAATTTCGTTTTTATTCGTCAGCTGTCAAAATGCCTGACCAATGGTCTTCTGTTGAGGACTTGTCAAATATTACTACTGGTCAGAACAGCGTCCCGCCGGCGACTCCTGGTGATGGGGCGACAAATGTTGTATTGTTGGAGCCTGCCCTTAATGCAGTCTCCGTTAAAAGTATGCCGTTCTGGAGAAGTAACCCAAAATTGTGGTTCATCCACTTAGAGGCACAGTTTGCTGTAGCACGTATAACTCAACAAAAGACCATGTACTACCACACAATAGCTGCGCTTGATGAAAACGTCGTCAAAATTATCAGTGACATCGCTTACAACCCTCCAGAGGGGAACGAATACGATCGGTTGAAGGAAGCATTGATCTCCAGACTTTCTGGCAGTGAGACACGTCTACTAAAACAGCTGTTGACCGACTCACCCTTAGGTGATTCACAACCCTCGCATCTGTTAAGGGAGATGCGAAATTTAAATAATGACAAATTGCCCGAGGAGGTACTCAGGTCCCTTTGGCTACAACGGTTGCCTGCTCACATGCAGTCTATTCTCGCCTGCAACAAGGAGAACCTGGAGTCGTTAGCATCATACGCTGACACCATCGCCGAGGTCAATGCCAACCCGCAGGTGTATGCGGTCTCCACGACTTCTGAAAGCCATAATTCTGCTCTTTCTTTGCTAACCGAAGAAGTTCGGAATTTGACCAAACTAGTTGCGGATTCTACACAAAAACCATCAAGGCGCTAATAGCTTCCAGTCTAGAAGTAAGTTCAGACAGAGATCGCCATCACCACGTTTACAGTTTGGACAACAACGTAACGTCTGCTGGTACCATAAAACATACGCTCACGAGGCAAGAAAATGCATCCCACCTTGCTCCTTTAAACCTCAAAATGCTAGGGCCAATTCAATTATTTCTTCTTCAACAAACTAACTGGCCCTCCGCCATTGACGACGGGTGGAAGTGGCCGTCTAAATAGCCGTCTGTACCTCTATGACAAATCTTCAAGAAAACATTTTTTAATTGATACTGGAGCTGACGTATCGGTCGTTCCGGCTACATCAGCCGATCGACATGCTAAATCTGATTTATGTTTAGTCGCGGCAAATTCTTCGGTTATTCACACATTCGGTAGGAAAGTTCTCACATTGGATTTAGGACTCCGTCGTGCCTTCCCTTGGCAATTCATCATTGCGAGCATACCTAGACCCATCTTAGGTGCAGATTTTCTAGCTCATTATGGTTTACTGGTCAACGTCAAAGAAAAGTCACTCATTGATCCTTTGACCTCTCTGAAATCTTCTGGACAACGCGTAACTAAGTTTCGATCGAGATTCAGAATCTTTTGCATGAACATCATTCCATCACCGTGGAAACTGGTTTCATCAAGCAAGTGACACATAAAGTTACGCACCGTATTATCACTTATGGACCATCCATCGCGTCCAGGGTACGTCGTCTCTCACCCGAAAAACTGGTAGCAGCCAGAAAAGAATTTGACTTTCTTTTAAAACAGGGAATTTGCAGACCTTCAAGCAGTAGTTGGTCCTCGCCACTACACCTCGTCAAAAAGAAAAATGGCGAATGGAGGCCTTGTGGAGACTACAGGCTTTTAAACGCTCGTACTGTTCCCGACCGCTATCCCATTCCGCTTATACACGATTTTGTCTATCATTTACAAGACTGTAAATTTTTCTCGACATTAGATCTGGCTAAAGCCTATCACCAAATCCCAATTGAACCCGAGGGCATTCCCAAAACTGCTATATGCACACCATTTGGACTCTTCGAGTTCACACGTATGACCTTTGGCCTATCCAATGCGGCACAATCTTTTCAGAGGTTTATTAACACGGTGCTCCAAGAATTTTCGTTCTGCTTTGTCTATCTCGACGACATTTTAATCGCTTCCCGGTCTAAATTAGAACATTTAACCCATTTGAAGAAAATTTTCACGCGGTTGGCTGAATTCGGTCTAATATTAAATGTCAACAAGTGCATGTTTTTACAATCCCAAATTAAATTCTTAGGTCATCTGGTTACAGTCGAAGGAATAAAACTTTCTCCTGAGCGCGTTGCAGTTATTTCAAACATTAAGACACCTAAAACCGTAAAAGACCTACGTCGTTTTTTTAGGCATGATAAATTTTTATCGCCGATTTCTCCCGCATGCGGCCAGTCATCAGTGTCTCCTTAACAATTATTTAACAGGTCCCAAGATGAAGGGAGTACAGATCATCAACTGGTCTACGGAAGCCATCAAAGCCTTCGAGGAGGTAAAATCCCAGCTGTCTCAAACAACCCTCCTGGCTTTTCCCGTCCTTTCTGCAGAACTTGCATTATACGTTGATGCATCAGACTCAGCCATAGGAGCCGCACTCCACCAAAAAGTCGAGAATCACTGGCAACCACTCGGTTTTTATTCTGTTAAATTGAACAACGCCCAGCGCAATTATAGCGCTTACGATAGAGAGCTACTCGCTGCCTACCAGGGCATCAAATATTTTCGTTACCATTTAGAAGGAAGAACTTTTACCCTGTACTCTGATCACAAACCTCTAACATTCGCATTCAGGCAAAATCCGGACAAAGCTTCCCCAAGGCAGCTACGACATTTAGATTTTATTGGGCAATTTACTACTGACATCAGACACGTCGCAGGCAAAGATAACGTCGTTGCCGACACGCTGTCACGGTTAGACGAGATTCACCTTCCTAGCGTTATAGATTTCGGAGCTATTGCCGATACCCAAATTGAGGACGATGAATTAGACAAACTGGTACAAAATTCCAAATATAAATTCGAGAAATTGCCAATTTTCGGCACAAATAAGCAACTATTCTGTGAGGATTCTCATATCGGAGCCAGACCTTTCATTCCTCGCAAATTTAGAAAGCAAGTGTTCAATTCCGTCCATAATCTCGCTCACCCTGGCATTCGTACGTCAAACAAAATGGTTACCTCCCGGTATTTTTGGCCTTCTATAAATAAGGATGTAAACTCCTGGGCTCGCGCTTGTATAGCATGCCAACAGAGCAAAGTGTCAAGATATGTCAAGACAGCTCCAGGCACTTTTCCTACATCGTCACATCGCTTCCAAGACATACATGTCGACATCATCGGTCCTATGCCTCCATCCAACTGTTTCAGATACTGCCTAACAATCATAGACAGATTCACCAGATGGCCTGATGCCGTTCCCCTTGAATGCATCAACGCTGAAACAGTAGCGGAAGCTCTCTGCCAGAACTGGGTATCCCGTTTCGGAGTGCCACGAACAATTGTCACGGATGAGGGCCCTCAATTCGAGTCAGTACTCTTTGCAGAGCTTTCCAAGCTACTGGGCTTCGAGCGTAATAGAACCACAGGCTAACGGTTTCCTCGAACGCTGGCACAGATCACTAAAAGCAACAATAATGGCTTACAAGGACAAATCCTGGTCAAAAGTTCTGCCGTTGGCACTATTAGGACTCCGAACAGCTTTCAGAGAGGAATTTCAAGCCACTCCAGCAGAGCTAGTCTACGGTGAAGGCTTACGGCTACCAGGGGATTTCCTGCAGAGCTCAGCAAGTCTTCCATAAAATGAGTTCATCACCGCGCTACGAAACATTTTCTCGGACCTTAGACCCGTTCAGGCCTCAAATCATTCTCGACAATCTTGTTTTAAATTCAAAAACCTCGATAACTGCTCACACACGTTTTTGCGAACAGACTCGGTTCGAGCCTCTCTCCAACCTCCTTACGAGGGACCATACGAAATTATCGCCAGGAAAGAGAAATACTTCACGCTAAAAGTCAAAAACAAAGAGATCAACGTTTCCTTGGACAGATTGAAACCATGTTTTAGTGAAACAAACAATGAGATTCTTCAGGCACAGCAAGACCAAGCTAGCGACTCACAGGTAACGCTCCCACCAATAAGTGAAGGGCCGGCTAAACCAGCGCCCGAAAATTCAATCAACAACCGGGTTACTAATTACACACGTGACCTCATAATCCCAGAAACAATAGTCTCACCTCAAATACACCTGGATACTCCACTTACCACACCACCTAACGCACGTAACTTTCGAGGTGTTAGGTTTCTCCCAGATGGAAACACAATTGTACGACAGCAAACCACCAGAACTGGACGAACCACGCAACCTCCACGCAAATACATGTATCGCTAAACCAGCGGTTTCGCTGGCGGGGGAGTGTTGTGTCGGATTGGCGACGCGTGGCGAAACACCTTTTACGGACACATCACAATTGTAGGGTTTACGCTAAGTTCAGCGAAAATATACTTTGTGAACTGGAAAGGTATATATATATATAGCAGGCCGCGAATTTAATATGTAAAAATAAAAATAAAGAAATTTAGTTGTTCAGTCAGAAGTTGAAGTCATAAGTTTTAAATAATTTTCTTACATCATTATTATAACGTTTTGAATATTTTTTAACTCTTATTAACATTAATAAAGAAGACAAGATTCAAGAACATAGAAACCAGGACTATCAATTCGTAGCCTTATGACGGAAGACATATGTTCAGATAGCTGTCTCCTCCCTCCTTTCTATTTTTCTTCCAGTTCTACAGGTGACTTGTGACCGAGGAAGCATTACTAAAAACTGGCATCCATACGCCGCTACCTAAATCTAATTAGGTAGAAGAAGTTCAACCTCTCACTGTAGTGCCCAAAGGCGCCGAACCAGACTCTACTGGCTGAGCAGTCTCAAACTACCTGGCCGCAACGGTGGTGGAATTATTACTGAGCAGTCTCTAACTGGCTGAGCAGTTTCTAAACGGCTGAGAAATCTCTAACTGTCTGTCGAAAAAGGCACTGGAATAAGTTCGATTGTTCATCACAAGTTGAACTAGTCAGCACGAATTGGTCGGTTCGACATTGGGTCAGCCGATCTCTTGCGCTTCCACAGGCGGGTAGCGTTACAAGTACGTTTTGAGCTGTCACGCATTCAATCTGCTAGTTGAAACCTACTAGCAACACTTGCTACCAAACTACATTTCGGCTCTCATTATTAGTTGTGGATGTTACAACTGCGCTATGTACCTGTGCTACCCTATTGAGACCCATAAATCCTCGGCGGATTTAAAATTTGCGACAGTAAAAAATCATTTTTTGACAAATTCACTACAGAAAAGGCAATCCTCGGCGTATTAAAAATTTGCGACCTTTAAAAATAATTTTTTGAGAAATTTACTATAGAAAAGGCAATCCTCAGCGTATTTAAAATTTGCGACAGTAAAAAATTATTTTTTGAAAAATTTACTATAGAAAAGGTAATCCTCGGCGTATTTAAAATTTGCGACAGTAAAAAATATTATTTTGACAAATTTACTATAGAAAAGGCAATTCTCGGCGTATTTAAAATTTGCGACAGTAAAAAATTATTTTTTGAAATTTTACTATAGAAAAGGCAATCATCGGTATATCTAAAATTTGGGACAGTAAAAAATTATTTTTTGACAAATTCACTATAGAAAAGGCAATCCTCGGGGTATTTAAAATTTGCGACAGTAAAAAATTATTTTGAAAAATTTACTATAGAAAAGGCAATCGTCGGCGTATTTAAAATTTGCGACAGTAAAAAATTATTTTTTGAAAAATTTACTATAGAAACGGCAATCCTCGGCGTATTTAAAATTTGCGACAGTAAAAAATTATTTTTTGACAAATTCACTATAGAAAAGGCAATCCTCGGCGTATTAAAAATTTGCGACCGTAAAAAATAATTTTTTGAGAAATTTACTATAGAAAAGGCAATTCTCGGCGTATTTAAAATTTGCGACAGTAAAAAATGATTTTTTGAAATTTTACTATAGAAAAGGCAATCATCGGTATATCTAAAATTTGGGACAGTAAAAAATTATTTTTTGAAAAATTTACTATAGAAAAGGCAATCCTCGGCGTATTTAAAATTTGCGACAGTAAAAAATTATTTTTTGAAATATTTACTATAGAAAAGGCAATCCTCGGCGTATTTAAAATTTGCGACAGTAAAAAATTATTTTTTGAAAAATTTACTATAGAAAAGGCAATCCTCGGCGTATTTAAAATTTGCGACCGTAAAAAATATTATTTTGGCAAATTCACTATAGAAAAGGCAATCCTCGGCCTATTTAAAATTTGCGACAGTAAAAAATTATGTTTTGAAAAATTTACTATAGAAAAGGCAATCCTCGGCGTATTTAAAATTTGCGACAGTAAAAAATTATTTTTTGAAAAATTTACTATAGAAAAGGCAATCCTCGGCGTATTTAAAATTTGCGACAGTAAAAATTTATTTTTTGACAAATTCACTATGGAAAATGCAATCCTCGGTGTATTAAAAATTTGCGACCGTAAAAAATAATTTTTTGAGAAATTTACTATAGAAAAGGCAATCCTCGGCGTATTTAAAATTTGCGACAGTAAAAAATAATTTTTTGAAAAATTTACTATAGAAAAGGCAATCATCGGTATATCTAAAATTTGGGACAGTAAAAAATTATTTTTTGAAAAATTTACTATAGAAAAGGCAATCCTCGGCGTATTTAAAATTTGCGACAGTAAAAAATTATTTTTTGAAATATTTACTATAGAAAAGGCAATCCTCGGCGTATTTAAAATTTGCGACAGTAAAAAATTATTTTTTGAAAAATTTACTATAGAAAAGGCAATCCTCGGCGTATTTAAAATTTGCGACAGTAAAAAATTATTTTTTGAAAAATTTACTAGAGAAAAGGCAATCCTCGGCGTATTTAAAATTTGCGACAGTAAAAAATTATTTTTTGAAAAATTTACTATAGAAAAGGCAATCCTCGGCGTATTTAAAATTTGCGACAGTAAAAAATTATTTTTTGAAAAATTTACTATAGAAAAGCAATCCTCGGCGTATTTAAAATTTGCGACAGTAAATAATTATTTTTTGAAAAATTTATTATAGAAAAGGCAATCCTCGGCGTATTTAAAATTTGCGACAGTAAAAAATTATGTTTTGAAAAATTTACTATAGAAAAGGCAATCCTCGGAGTATTTAAAATTTGCGACAGCAAAAAATAATTTTTTGAAAAATTCACTATAGAAAAGGCAATCATCGGTATATTTAAAATTTGCCACTGTAAAAATTTATTTTTTAACAAATTCGCTATAGAAAAGGCAATCCTCGGTATATTTAAAATCTGCCAAAGTAAAAATTTATTTTTTGACAGATTCACTATAGAAAAGGCAATCCTCGGCGTATTTAAAATTTGCGACCGTAAAAATTTATTTTTTGACAAATTCACGATAGAAAAGGCAATCCTCGGCGTATTTAAAATTTGCGACCGTAAAAAATATTATTTTGAAAAATTAACTATAGCAAAGGCAATCCTCGGGGTATTTAAAATTTGCGACAGTAAAAAATTATTTTGAAAAATTTACTATAGAAAAGGCAATCGTCGGCGTATTTAAAATTTGCGACAGTAAAAAATTATTTTTTGAAAAATTTACTATAGAAACGGCAATCCTCGGCGTATTTAAAATTTGCGACAGTAAAAAATTATTTTTTGACAAATTCACTATAGAAAAGGCAATCCTCGGCGTATTAAAAATTTGCGACCGTAAAAAATAATTTTTTGAGAAATTTACTATAGAAAAGGCAATTCTCGGCGTATTTAAAATTTGCGACAGTAAAAAATTATTTTTTGAAATTTTACTATAGAAAAGGCAATCATCGGTATATCTAAAATTTGGGACAGTAAAAAATTATTTTTTGAAAAATTTACTATAGAAAAGGCAATCCTCGGCGTATTTAAAATTTGCGACAATAAAAAAATTATTTTTTGAAATATTTACTATAGAAAAGGCAATCCTCGGCGTATTTAAAATTTGCGACAGTAAAAAATTATTTTTTGAAAAATTTACTATAGAAAAGGCAATCCTGGGCGTATTTAAAATTTGCGACCGTAAAAAATATTATTTTGGCAAATTCACTATAGAAAAGGCAATCCTCGGCCTATTTAAAATTTGCGACAGTAAAAAATTATGTTTTGAAAAATTTACTATAGAAAAGGCAATCCTCGGCGTATTTAAAATTTGCGACAGTAAAAAATTATTTTTTGAAAAATTTACTATAGAAAAGGCAATCCTCGGCGTATTTAAAATTTGCGACAGTAAAAATTTATTTTTTGACAAATTCACTATGGAAAATGCAATCCTCGGCGTATTAAAAATTTGCGACCGTAAAAAATAATTTTTTGAGAAATTTACTGTAGAAAAGGCAATCCTCGGCGTATTTAAAATTTGCGACAGTAAAAAATAATTTTTTGAAAAATTTACTATAGAAAAGGCAATCATCGGTATATCTAAAATTTGGGACAGTAAAAAATTATTTTTTGAAAAATTTACTATAGAAAAGGCAATCCTCGGCGTATTTAAAATTTGCGACAGTAAAAAATTATTTTTTGAAATATTTACTATAGAAAAGGCAATCCTCGGCGTATTTAAAATTTGCGACAGTAAAAAATTATTTTTTGAAAAATTTACTATAGAAAAGGCAATCCTCGGCGTATTTAAAATTTGCGACAGTAAAAAATTATTTTTTGAAAAATTTACTATAGAAAAGGCAATCCTCGGCGTATTTAAAATTTGCGACAGTAAAAAATTATTTTTTGAAAAATTTACTATAGAAAAGGCAATCCTCGGCGTATTTAAAATTTGCGACAGTAAAAAATTATTTTTTGAAAAATTTACTATAGAAAAGGCAATCCTCGGCGTATTTAAAATTTGCGACAGTAAAAAATTATTTTTTGACAAATTCACTATAGAAAAGGCAATCCTCGGCGTATTAAAAATTTGCGACCGTAAAAAAAATTATTTTGACAAATTCACTATAGAAAAGGCAATCCTCGGCGTATTTAAAATTTGCGACAGTAAAAAATTATGTTTTGAAAAATTTACTATAGAAAAGGCAATCCTCGGCGTATTTAAAATTTGCGACAGCAAAAAATAATTTTTTGAAAAATTCACTATAGAAAAGGCAATCATCGGTAGATTTAAACTTTGCCACTGTAAGAATTTATTTTTTGAAAAATTCAATATAGAAGAGGCAATCCTCGGTATATTTAAAATTTGTGAGAGTAAAAAATTATTTTTTGACAAATTCACTATAGAAAAGGCAATCCTAGGCGTATTTAAAATTTGCGACAGTAAAAAATTATTTTTTGACAAATTCACTATAGAAAAGGCAATACTCGGCGTGTTTAAAATTTTCGACAGTAAAAAATTATTTTTTGACAAATTCACTATAGAAAATGCAATTCTCGGCGTATTTAAAATTTGCGACAATAAAAAATATTATTTTGACAAATTTACTATAGAAAAGGCAATCCTCGGCTTATTTAAAATTTGCGACCGTAAAAAATTATTTCTTGAAAAATTTACTATAGAAAAGGCAATCCTCGGCGTATTTAAAATTTGCGACAGTAAAAAATTATTTTTTGAAAAATTTACTATAGAAAAGGCAATCCTCGACGTATTTAAAATTTGCGACAGTAAAAAATTGTTTGTTGAAAAATTTACTATAGAAAAGCCAATCCTCGACGTATTTAAAATTTGCGACAGTAAAAATTTATTTTTTGACAAATTCACTATAGAAAAGGCAATCCTCGGCGTATTTCAAATTTGCGACAGTAAAAAATATTATTTTGACAAATTCACTATAGAAAAGGCAATCCTCGGCGTATTTAAAATTTGCGACAGTAAAAAATTATGTTTTGAAAAATTTACTATAGAAAAGGCAATCCTCGGCGTATTTAAAATTTGCGACAGCAAAAAATAATTTTTTGAAAAATTCACTATAGAAAAGGCAATCATCGGTATACTTAAAATTTGCCACTGTAAAAATTTATTTTTTGACAAATTCACTATAGAAAAGGCAACCCTCGGTATATTTAAAATTTGCCACAGTAAAAATTTATTTTTTGACAAATTCACTATAGAAAAGGCAATCCTCGGCGTATTTAAAATTTGCGACAGTAAAAAATATTATTTTGACAAATTCACTATAGAAAAGGCAATCCTCGGCGTATTTAAAATTTGCCACAGCAAAAAATAATTTTTTGAAAAATTCACTATAGAAAAGGCAATCCTCGGCGTATTTAAAATTTGCGACAGTAAAAAATTATTTTTTGAAAAATTTACTGTAGAAAAGGCAATCCCCGGCGTATTTAAAATTTGCGACAGTAAAAAATTATTTTTTGAAAAATTTACTAGAGAAAAGGCAATCCTCGGCGTATTTAAAATTTGCGACAGTAAAAATTTATTTTTTGACAAATTCACTATAGAAAAGGCAATCCTCGGCGTATTTAAAATTTGCGACAGTAAAAAATTATTTTTTGAAAAATTTACTATAGAAAAGGCAGTCCTCGGCGTATTTAAAATTTGCGACAGTAAAAAATTATTTTTTGAAAAATTTACTATAGAAAAGACAATCCTCGGCGTATTAAAAATTTGCTACCGTAAAAAATAACTTTTGAGAAATTTACTATAGAAAAGGCATTCCTCGGTATATTTAAAATTTGCGACAGTAAAAAATTACTGGCAAATTCAGTATAGAAAAGGCAATCCACGGGGTATTAAAAATTTTCGACAGTAACAAATTATTTTTTGACAAATTCACCATAGAAAAGGTAATCCTCGGCGTATTTAAAATTTGCGACAGTAAAAAATTATTTTTTGAAAAATTTACTATAGAAAAGGCAATCCTCGGCGTATTTAAAATTTGCGACAATAAAAAATATTATTTTGACAAATTCACTATAGAAAAGGCAATTCTCGGCGTATTTAAAATTTGCGACAGTAAAAAATTATTTTTGAAAAATTTACTATAGAAAAGGCAATCCTCGGCGTATTTAAAATTTGCGACAGTAAAAATGTATTTTTTTACAAATTCACTATAGAAAAGGCAATCCTCGGCGTATTAAAAATTTGCGACCGTAAAAAATAATTTTTTGAGAAATTTACTATAGAAAAGGCAATCCTCGGCGTATCTAAAATTTGCGACAGTAAAAAATTATTTTTTGAAAAATTTACTATAGAAAAGGCAATCCTCGGCGTATTTAAAATTTGCGACAGTAAAAAATTATGTTTTGAAAAATTTACTACAGAAAAGGCAATCCTCGGCGTATTTAAAATTGCGACAGTAAAAAATTATTTTTTGAAAAATTTACTATAGAAAAGGCAATCCTCGGCGTATTTAAAATTTGCGACAGTAAAAAGTTATTTTTTGAAAAATTTACTATAGAAAAGGCAATCCTCGGCGTATTTAAAATTTGCGACAGTAAAAAATATTATTTTGACTAATTCACTATAGAAAAGGAAATCCTCGGCGTATTTAAAATTTGCGACAGTAAAAAATTATGTTTTGAAAAATTTACTATAGAAAAGGCAATCCTCGTCGTATTTAATATTTGCGACAGCAAAAAATAATTTTTTGAAAAATTCACTATAGAAAAAACAATCCTCGGTGTATTTAAAATTTGCGACAGCAAAAAATTATTTTTTGAAAAATTTACTATAGAAAAGGCAATCCTCGGCGTATTTAAAATTTGCGACAGTAAAAAATTATTTTTTGAAAAATTTACTATAGAAAAAACAATCCTCGGCGTATTTAAAATTTGCGACAGTAAAAAATTATTTTTTGAAAAATTTACTATAGAAAAGGCAATCCTCGGCTTATTTAAAATTTGCGACAGTAAAAATTTATTTTTTGATAAATTCACTATAGAAAAGGCAATCCTCGGCGTATTTAAAATTTGCGACAGTAAAAAATTATTTTTTGACAAATTCACTATAGAAAAGGCAATCTTCGGCGTATTTAAAATTTGCGACAGTAAAAAATTATTTTTTGAAAAATTTACTATAGAAAAGGCAATCCTCGGCTTATTTAAAATTTGCGACAGTAAAAATTTATTTTTTGACAAATTCACTATAGAAAAGGCAATCCTCGGCGTATTTAAAATTTGCGACAGTAAAAAATTATTTTTTGACAAATTCACTATAGAAAAGGCAATCCTCGGCGTATTTAAAATTTGCGACAGTAAAAAATTATTTTTTGAAAAATTTACTATAGAAAAGGCAATCCTCGGCGTATTTAAAATTTGCGACAGTAAAAAATTATTTTTTGAAAAATTTACTATAGAAAAAACAATCCTCGGCGTATTTAAAATTTGCGACAGTAAAATATTATTTTTTGAAAAATTTACTACAGAAAAGGCAATCCTCGGCGTATTTAAAATTTGCGACAGTAAAAAATTATTTTTTGAAAAATTTACTATAGAAAAGGCAATCCTCGGCGTATTTAAAATTTGCCACAGTAAAAATTTATTTTTTGACAAATTCACTCTAGAAAAGGCAATTCTCGGCGTATTTAAAATTTGCGACAGTAAAAAATTATGTTTTGAAAAATTTACTATAGAAAAGGCGATCCTCGGCGTATTTAAAATTTGCGACAGCAAAAAATAATTTTTTGAAAAATTCACTATAGAAAAGGCAATCATAGGTATATTTAAAATTTGCCACTGTAAAAATTTATTTTTTGACAAATTCACTATAGAAAAGGCAATCCTCGGTATATTTAAAATTTGCCAGAGTAAAAATTTATTTTTTGGCAAATTTACTATAGAAAAGGCAATCCTCGGCGTATTTAAAATTTGCGACCGTAAAAAATATTATTTTGACAAATTCACTATAGAAAAGGCAATCATCGGTATATTTAAAATTTGCCACTGTAAAAACTTATTTTTTGACAAATTCACTATAGAAAAGCCAATCCTCGGCGTATTTAAAATTTGCGACCGTAAAAATTTATTTTTTGACAAATTCACTATAGAAAAGGCAATCCTCGGCGTATTTAAAATTTGCGACAGTAAAAAATTATTTTTTGAAAAATTTACTATAGAAAAGGCAATCCTCGGCGTATTTAAAATTTGCGACAGGAAAAAATTATTTTTTGAAAAATTTACTATAGAAAAGGCAATCCTCGGCGCATTTAAAATTTGCGACGGTAAAAAATTATTTTTTTAAAATTTACTATAGAAAAGGCAATCCTCGGCGTATTTAACATTTGGGACAGTAAAAATTTATTTTTTGACAAATTCACTATAGAACAGGCAATCCTCGGCGTATTTAAAATTTGCGACAGTAAAAATTTATTTTTTGACAAATTCACTATAGAAACGGCAATCCTCGGCGTATTTAAAATTTGCGACAGTAAAAAATATTATTTTGACAAATTCACTATAGAAAAGGCAATCCTCGGCGTATTTAAAATTTGCGACAGTAAAAAATTATGTTTTGAAAAATTTACTATAGAAAAGGCAATGTTCGGCGTATTTAAAATTTGCGACAGCAAAAAATAATTTTTTGAAAAATTCACTATAGAAAAGGCAATCATCGGCATACTTAAAATTTGTCACTGTAAAAGTTTATTTTTTGACAAATTCACTATAGAAAAGGCAATCCTCGGTATATTTAAAATTTGCCACAGTAAAAATTTCTTTTTTTACAAATTCACTATAGAAAAGGCAATCCTCGGCGTATTTAAAATTTGCGACCGTAAAAAATATTATTTTGACAAATTCACTATAGAAAAGGCAATCCTCGGTGTATTTAAAATTTGCGACAGAAAAAAATTATTTTTTGAAAAATTTACTATAGAAAAGGCAATCCTCGGCGTATTTAAAATTTGCGACAGTAAAAAATTATTTTTTGAAAAATTTACTATAGAAAAGCCAATCCTCGGCGTATTTAAAATTTGCGACAGTAAAAAATTATTTTTTGAAAAATTTACTATAGAAAAGGCAATCCTCGGCGTATTTAAAATTTGCGACAGTAAAAAATTATTTTTTGAAAAATTTACTATAGAAAAGGCAATCCTCGGCGTATTTAAAATTTGCGACAGTAAAAAATTATTTTTTGAAATATTTACTATAGAAAAGGAAATCCTCGGCGTATTTAAAATTTGCGACAGTAAAAAATTATTTTTTGGATAATTTACTATAGAAAAGGCAATCGTCGGCGTATTTAAAATTTGCGACCGTAAAAAATATTATTTTGACAAATTCACTATAGAAAAGGCAATCCTCGGTGTATTTAAAATTTGCGACAGAAAAAAATTATTTTTTGATAAATTTACTATAGAAAAGGCAATCCTCGGCGTATTTAAAATTTGCGACAGTAAAAAATTATTTTTTGAAAAATTTACTATAGAAAAGGCAATCCTCGGCGCATTTAAAATTTGCGACAGTAAAAAATTATTTTTTGAAAAATTTACTATAGAAAAGGCAATCCTCGGCGTATTTAAAATTTGCGACAGTAAAAAATTATTTTTTGAAAAATTTACTATAGAAAAGCCAATCCTCGGCGTATTTAAAATTTGCGACAGTAAAAAATTATGTTTTGAAAAATTTACTATAGAAAAGGCAATGTTCGGCGTATTTAAAATTTGCGACAGCAAAAAATAATTTTTTGAAAAATTCACTATAGAAAAGGCAATCATCGGCATACTTAAAATTTGTCACTGTAAAAGTTTATTTTTTGACAAATTCACTATAGAAAAGGCAATCCTCGGTATATTTAAAATTTGCCACAGTAAAAATTTCTTTTTTTACAAATTCACTATAGAAAAGGCAATCCTCGGCGTATTTAAAATTTGCGACCGTAAAAAATATTATTTTGACAAATTCACTATAGAAAAGGCAATCCTCGGTGTATTTAAAATTTGCGACAGAAAAAAATTATTTTTTGAAAAATTTACTATAGAAAAGGCAATCCTCGGCGTATTTAAAATTTGCGACAGTAAAAAATTATTTTTTGAAAAATTTACTATAGAAAAGCCAATCCTCGGCGTATTTAAAATTTGCGACAGTAAAAAATTATTTTTTGAAAAATTTACTATAGAAAAGGCAATCCTCGGCGTATTTAAAATTTGCGACAGTAAAAAATTATTTTTTGAAAAATTTACTATAGAAAAGGCAATCCTCGGCGTATTTAAAATTTGCGACAGTAAAAAATTATTTTTTGAAATATTTACTATAGAAAAGGAAATCCTCGGCGTATTTAAAATTTGCGACAGTAAAAAATTATTTTTTGGATAATTTACTATAGAAAAGGCAATCGTCGGCGTATTTAAAATTTGCGACCGTAAAAAATATTATTTTGACAAATTCACTATAGAAAAGGCAATCCTCGGTGTATTTAAAATTTGCGACAGAAAAAAATTATTTTTTGATAAATTTACTATAGAAAAGGCAATCCTCGGCGTATTTAAAATTTGCGACAGTAAAAAATTATTTTTTGAAAAATTTACTATAGAAAAGGCAATCCTCGGCGCATTTAAAATTTGCGACAGTAAAAAATTATTTTTTGAAAAATTTACTATAGAAAAGGCAATCCTCGGCGTATTTAAAATTTGCGACAGTAAAAAATTATTTTTTGAAAAATTTACTATAGAAAAGGCAATCCTCGGCGTATTTAAAATTTGCGACAGTAAAAAATTATTTTTTGGATAATTTACTATAGAAAAGGCAATCCTCGGTATATTTAAAATTTGCGACAGTAAAAAATTATTTTTGGAAAAATTTACTATAGAAAAGGCAATCCTCGGCGTATTTAAAATTTGCGACAATAAAAATTTATTTTTTGACAAATTCACTATAGAAAAGGCATCCTCGGCGTATTTAAAATTTGCGACAGTAAAAAATTATTTTTGAAAAATTTACTATAGAAAAGGCAATCCTCGGCGTATTTAAAATTTGCGACAGTAAAAAATTATTTTTTGAAAAATTTACTATAGAAAAGGCAATCCTCGGCGTATTAAAAATTTGCGACGGTAAAAAATAATTTTTTGAGAAATTTACTATAGAAAAGGCAATCCTCGGTATATTTAAAATTTGGGACAGTAAACATTTATTTTTTGACAAATTCACTATAGAAAAGGCAATCCTCGGCGTATTTAAAATTTGCGACAGTAAAAAATTATTTTTTGGCAAATTCACTATAGAAACGGCAATCCTCGGCGTATTTAAAATTTGCGAAAGTAAAAATATTATTTTGACAAATTCACTATAGAAAAGGAAATCCTCGGCGTATTTAAAATTTGCGACAGTAAAAAAATTATGTTTTGAAAAATTTACTATAGAAAAGGCAATCCTCGGCGTATTTAAAATTTGCGACAGCAAAAAATAATTTTTGAAAAATTCACTATAGAAAAGGCAATCCTCGGCGTATTTAAAATTTGCGACAGTAAAAAATTATTTTTTGAAAAATTTACTATAGAAAAGGCAGTCCTCGGCGTATTTAAAATTTGCGACAGTAAAAAATTATTTTTTGAAAAATTTACTATAGAAAAGGCAATCCTCGGCGTATTAAAAATTTGCGACCGTAAAAAATAATTTTTTGAGAATTTTACTATAGAAAAGGCAATCCTCGGTATATTTAAAATTTGCGACAGTAAAAAATTACTGGCAAATTCAGTATAGAAAAGGCAATGCACGGGGTATTAAAAATTTTCGACAGTAACAAATTAGTTTTTTGACAAATTCACCATAGAAAAGGTAATCCTCGGCGTATTTAAAATTTGCGACAGTAAAAAATTATTTTTTTGAAAAATTACTATAGAAAAGGCAATCCTCGGCGTATTTAAAATTTGCGACAATAAAAAATATTGTTTTGACAAATTCACTATAGAAAAGGCAATTCTCGGCGTATTTAAAATTTGCGACAGTAAAAAATTATTTTTTGAAAAATTTACTATAGAAAAGGCAATCCTCGGCGTATTTAAAATTTGCGACAGTAAAAATTTATTTTTGACAAATTCACTATAGAAAAGGCAATCCTCGGCGTATTAAAAATTTGCGACCGTAAAAAATAATTTTTTGAGAAATTTACTATAGAAAAGGCAATCCTCGGCGTATCTAAAATTTGCGACAGTAAAAAATTATTTTTTGAAAAATTTACTATAGAAAAGGCAATCCTCGGCGTATTTAAAATTTGCGACAGTAAAAAATTATTTTTTGAAAAATTTACTATAGAAAAGGCAATCCTCGGCGTATTAAAAATTTGCGACGGTAAAAAATAATTTTTTGAGAAATTTACTATAGAAAAGGCAATCCTCGGTATATTTAAAATTTGGGACAGTAAACATTTATTTTTTGACAAATTCACTATAGAAAAGGCAATCCTCGGCGTATTTAAAATTTGCGACAGTAAAAAATTATTTTTTGGCAAATTCACTATAGAAACGGCAATCCTCGGCGTATTTAAAATTTGCGACAGTAAAAAATTATTTTTTGAAATATTTACTATAGAAAAGGAAATCCTCGGCGTATTTAAAATTTGCGACAGTAAAAAATTATTTTTTGGATAATTTACTATAGAAAAGGCAATCGTCGGCGTATTTAAAATTTGCGACCGTAAAAAATATTATTTTGACAAATTCACTATAGAAAAGGCAATCCTCGGTGTATTTAAAATTTGCGACAGAAAAAAATTATTTTTTGATAAATTTACTATAGAAAAGGCAATCCTCGGCGTATTTAAAATTTGCGACAGTAAAAAATTATTTTTGAAAAATTTACTATAGAAAAGGCAATCCTCGGCGTATTTAAAATTTGCGACAGTAAAAAATTATTTTTTGAAAAATTTACTATAGAAAAGGCAATCCTCGGCGTATTTAAAATTTGCGACAGTAAAAAATTATTTTTTGAAAAATTTACTATAGAAAAGGCAATCCTCGGCGTATTTAAAATTTGCGACAGTAAAAAATTATTTTTTGGATAATTCACTATAGAAAAGGCAATCATCGGTATATTTAAAATTTGCCACTGTAAAAATTTATTTTTTGACAAATTCACTATAGAAAAGGCAATCCTCGGTATATTTAAAATTTGCCAGAGTAAAAATTTATTTTTTGACAAATTTACTATAGAAAAGGCAATCCTCGGCGTATTTAAAATTTGCGACCGTAAAAAATATTAGTTTGACAAATTCACTATAGAAAAGGCAATCATCGGTATATTTAAAATTTGCCACTGTAAAAACTTATTTTTGACAAATTCACTATAGAAAAGCCAATCCTCGGCGTATTTAAAATTTGGGACAGTAAACATTTATTTTTTGACAAATTCACTATAGAAACGGCAATCCTCGGCGTATTTAAAATTTGCGACAGTAAAAAATTATTTTTTGAAATATTTACTATAGAAAAGGAAATCCTCGGCGTATTTAAAATTTGCGACAGTAAAAAATTATTTTTGGATAATTTACTATAGAAAAGGCAATCGTCGGCGTATTTAAAATTTGCGACCGTAAAAAATATTATTTTGACAAATTCACTATAGAAAAGGCAATCCTCGGTGTATTTAAAATTTGCGACAGAAAAAAATTATTTTTTGATAAATTTACTATAGAAAAGGCAATCCTCGGCGTATTTAAAATTTGCGACAGTAAAAAATAATTTTTTGAAAAATTTACTATAGAAAAGGCAATCCTCGGCGTATTTAAAATTTGCGACAGTAAAAAATTATTTTTTGAAAAATTTACTATAGAAAAGGCAATCCTCGGCGTATTTAAAATTTGCGACAGGAAAAAATTATTTTTTGAAAAATTTACTATAGAAAAGGCAATCCTCGGCGCATTTAAAATTTGCGACGGTAAAAAATTATTTTTTTAAAATTTACTATAGAAAAGGCAATCCTCGGCGTATTTAAAATTTGGGACAGTAAAAATTTATTTTTTGACAAATTCACTATAGAACAGGCAATCCTCGGCGTATTTAAATTTGCGACAGTAAAAATTTATTTTTTGACAAATTCACTATAGAAACGGCAATCCTCGGCGTATTTAAAATTTGCGACAGTAAAAAATATTATTTTGACAAATTCACTATAGAAAAGGCAATCCTCGACGTATTTAAAATTTGCGACAGTAAAAAATTATGTTTTGAAAAATTTACTATAGAAAAGGCAATGTTCGGCGTATTTAAAATTTGCGACAGCAAAAAATTATTTTTTGAAAAATTCACTATAGAAAAGGCAATCATCGGCATACTTAAAATTTGTCACTGTAAAAGTTTATTTTTTGACAAATTCACTATAGAAAAGGCAATCCTCGGTATATTTAAAATTTGCCACAGTAAAAATTTCTTTTTTTACAAATTCACTATAGAAAAGGCAATCCTCGGCGTATTTAAAATTTGCGACCGTAAAAAATATTATTTTGACAAATTCACTATAGAAAAGGCAATCCTCGGTGTATTTAAAATTTGCGACAGAAAAAAATTATTTTTTGAAAAATTTACTATAGAAAAGGCAATCCTCGGCGTATTTAAAATTTTCGACAGTAAAAAATTATTTTTTGAAAAATTTACTATAGAAAAGCCAATCCTCGCGTATTTAAAATTTGCGACAGTAAAAAATTATTTTTGAAAAATTTACTATAGAAAAGGCAATCCTCGGCGTATTTAAAATTTGCGACAATAAAAAATATTTTTTGAAAAATTTACTATAGAAAAGGCAATCCTCGGCGTATTTAAAAATTTGCGACAGTAAAAAATTATTTTTTGAAATATTTACTATAGAAAAGG
This sequence comes from Dioctria rufipes, assembly GCA_963924295.1. Taxonomy (NCBI): domain Eukaryota; kingdom Metazoa; phylum Arthropoda; class Insecta; order Diptera; family Asilidae; genus Dioctria; species Dioctria rufipes. The sequence goes on from CAWUPM010000825.1 coordinate 107,194, forward strand.
AAATCCTCGGCGTATTTAAAATTTGCGACAGTAAAAAATTATTTTTTGGATAATTTACTATAGAAAAGGCAATCGTCGGCGTATTTAAAATTTGCGACCGTAAAAAATATTATTTTGACAAATTCACTATAGAAAAGGCAATCCTCGGTGTATTTAAAATTTGCGACAGAAAAAAATTATTTTTTGATAAATTTACTATAGAAAAGGCAATCCTCGGCGTATTTAAAATTTGCGACAGTAAAAAATTATTTTTGAAAAATTTACTATAGAAAAGGCAATCCTCGGCGTATTTAAAATTTGCGACAGTAAAAAATTATTTTTTGAAAAATTTACTATAGAAAAGACAATCCTCGGCGTATTTAAAATTTGCGACAGTAAAAAATTATTTTTGAAAAATTTACTATAGAAAAGGCAATCCTCGGCGTATTTAAAATTTGCGACAGTAAAAAATTATTTTTTGGATAATTTACTATAGAAAAGGCAATCCTCGGTATATTTAAAATTTGCGACAGTAAAAAATTATTTTTGGAAAAATTTACTATAGAAAAGGCAATCCTCGGCGTATTTAAAATTTGCGACAATAAAAAATTTATTTTTTGACAAATTCACTATAGAAAAGGCAATCCTCGGCGTATTTAAAATTTGCGACAGTAAAAAATTATTTTTTGAAAAATTTACTATAGAAAAGGCAATCCTCGGCGTATTTAAAATTTGCGACAGTAAAAAATTATTTTTTGAAAAATTTACTATAGAAAAGGCAATCCTCGGCGTATTAAAAATTTGCGACGGTAAAAAAATAATTTTTTGAGAAACTTACTATAGAAAAGGCAATCCTCGGTATATTTAAAATTTGGGACAGTAAACATTTAGTTTTTGACAAATTCACTATAGAAAACGCAATCCTCGGCGTATTTAAAATTTGCGACAGTAAAAATTTATTTTTTGGCAAATTCACTATAGAAACGGCAATCCTCGGCGTATTTAAAATTTGCGAAAGTAAAAAATATTATTTTGACAAATTCACTATAGAAAAGGAAATCCTCGGCGTATTTAAAATTTGCGACAGTAAAAAATTATGTTTGAAAAATTTACTATAGAAAAGGCAATCCTCGGCGTATTTAAAATTTGCGACAGGAAAAAATTATTTTTTGAAAAATTTACTATAGAAAAGGCAATCCTCGGCGCATTTAAAATTTGCGACGGTAAAAAATTATTTTTTTTAAAATTTACTATAGAAAAGGCAATCCTCGGCGTATTTAAAATTTGGGACAGTAAAAATTTATTTTTTGACAAATTCACTATAGAACAGGCAATCCTCGGCGTATTTAAAATTTGCGACAGTAAAAATTTATTTTTTGACAAATTCACTATAGAAACGGCAATCCTCGGCGTATTTAAAATTTGCGACAGTAAAAAATATTATTTTGACAAATTCACTATAGAAAAGGCAATCCTCGGCGTATTTAAAATTTGCGACAGTAAAAAATTATGTTTTGAAAAATTTACTATAGAAAAGGCAATGTTCGGCGTATTTAAAATTTGCGACAGCAAAAAATTATTTTTTGAAAAATTCACTATAGAAAAGGCAATCATCGGCATACTTAAAATTTGTCACTGTAAAAGTTTATTTTTTGACAAATTCACTATAGAAAAGGCAATCCTCGGTATATTTAAAATTTGCCACAGTAAAAATTTCTTTTTTTACAAATTCACTATAGAAAAGGCAATCCTCGGCGTATTTAAAATTTGCGACCGTAAAAAAATATTATTTTGACAAATTCACTATAGAAAAGGCAATCCTCGGTGTATTTAAAATTTGCGACAGAAAAAAATTATTTTTGAAAAATTTACTATAGAAAAGGCAATCCTCGGCGTATTTAAAATTTGCGACAGTAAAAAATTATTTTTTGAAAAATTTACTATAGAAAAGCCAATCCTCGGCGTATTTAAAATTTGCGACAGTAAAAAATTATTTTTGAAAAATTTACTATAGAAAAGGCAATCCTCGGCGTATTTAAAATTGCGACAATAAAAAATTATTTTTTGAAAAATTTACTATAGAAAAGGCAATCCTCGGCGTATTTAAAATTTGCGACAGTAAAAAATTATTTTTTGAAATATTTACTATAGAAAAGGAAATCCTCGGCGTATTAAAATTTGCGACAGTAAAAAATTATTTTTTGGATAATTTACTATAGAAAGGCAATCGTCGGCGTATTTAAAATTTGCGACCGTAAAAAATATTATTTTGACAAATTCACTATAGAAAAGGCAATCCTCGGTGTATTTAAAATTTGCGACAGAAAAAAATTATTTTTTGATAAATTTACTATAGAAAAGGCAATCCTCGGCGTATTTAAAATTTGCGACAGTAAAAAATTATTTTTGAAAAATTTACTATAGAAAAGGCAATCCTCGGCGTATTTAAAATTTGCGACAGTAAAAAAATTATTTTTTGAAAAATTTACTATAGAAAAGGCAATCCTCGGCGTATTTAAAATTTGCGACAGTAAAAAATTATTTTTTGAAAAATTTACTATAGAAAAGGCAATCCTCGGCGTATTTAAAATTTGCGACAGTAAAAAATTATTTTTTGGATAATTTACTATAGAAAAGGCAATCCTCGGTATATTTAAAATTTGCGACAGTAAAAAATTATTTTTGGAAAAATTTACTATAGAAAAGGCAATCCTCGGCGTATTTAAAATTTGCGACAATAAAAATTTATTTTTTGACAAATTCACTATAGAAAAGGCAATCCTCGGCGTATTTAAAATTTGCGACAGTAAAAAATTATTTTTGAAAAATTTACTATAGAAAAGGCAATCCTCGGCGTATTTAAAATTTGCGACAGTAAAAAATTATTTTTTGAAAAATTTACTATAGAAAAGGCAATCCTCGGCGTATTAAAAATTTGCGACGGTAAAAAATAATTTTTTGAGAAACTTACTATAGAAAAGGCAATCCTCGGTATATTTAAAATTTGGACAGTAAACATTTAGTTTTTGACAAATTCACTATAGAAAAGGCAATCCTCGGCGTATTTAAAATTTGCGACAGTAAAAAATTATTTTTTGGCAAATTCACTATAGAAACGGCAATCCTCGGCGTATTTAAAATTTGCGAAGTAAAAAATATTATTTTGACAAATTCACTATAGAAAAGGAAATCCTCGGCGTATTTAAAATTTGCGACAGTAAAAAATTATGTTTTGAAAAATTTACTATAGAAAAGGCAATCCTCGGCGTATTTAAAATTTGCGACAGCAAAAAATAATTTTTTGAAAAATTCGCTATAGAAAAGGCAATCCTCGGCGTATTTAAAATTTGCGACAGTAAAAAATTATTTTTTGAAAAATTTACTATAGAAAAGGCAGTCCTCGGCGTATTTAAAATTTGCGACAGTAAAAAATTATTTTTGAAAAATTTACTATAGAAAAGGCAATCCTCGGCGTATTAAAAATTTGCGACCGTAAGAAATAATTTTTTGAGAAATTTACTATAGAAAAGGCAATCCTCGGTATAATTTAAAATTTGCGACAGTAAAAAATTACTGGCAAATTCAGTATAGAAATGGCAATGCACGGGGTATTAAAAATTTTCGACAGTAACAAATTATTTTTTGACAAATTCACCATAGAAAAGGTAATCCTCGGCGTATTTAAAATTTGCGACAGTAAAAAATTATTTTTTGAAAAATTTACTATAGAAAAGGCAATCCTCGGCGTATTTAAAATTTGCGACAATAAAAAATATTGTTTTGACAAATTCACTATAGAAAAGGCAATTCTCGGCGTATTTAAAATTTGCGACAGTAAAAAATTATTTTTTGAAAAATTTACTATAGAAAAGGCAATCCTCGGCGTATTTAAAATTTGCGACAGTAAAAATTTATTTTTTGACAAATTCACTATAGAAAAGGCAATCCTCGGCGTATTAAAAATTTGCGACCGTAAAAAATAATTTTTTGAGAAATTTACTATAGAAAAGGCAATCCTCGGCGTATCTAAAATTTGCGACAGTAAAAAATTATTTTTTGAAAATTTACTATAGAAAAGGCAATCCTCGGCGTATTTAAAATTTGCGACAGTAAAAAATTATTTTTTGAAAAAATTACTATAGAAAAGGCAATCCTCGGCGTATTAAAAATTTGCGACGGTAAAAAATAATTTTTTGAGAAATTTACTATAGAAAAGGCAATCCTCGGTATATTTAAAATTTGGGACAGTAAAACATTTATTTTTTGACAAATTCACTATAGAAAAGGCAATCCTCGGCGTATTTAAAATTTGCGACAGTAAAAAATTATTTTTTGGCAAATTCACTATAGAAACGGCAATCCTCGGCGTATTTAAAATTTGCGACAGTAAAAAATTATTTTTTGAAATATTTACTATAGAAAAGGAAATCCTCGGCGTATTTAAAATTTGCGACAGTAAAAAATTATTTTTTGGATAATTTACTATAGAAAAGGCAATCGTCGGCGTATTTAAAATTTGCGACCGTAAAAAATATTATTTTGACAAATTCACTATAGAAAAGGCAATCCTCGGTGTATTTAAAATTTGCGACAGAAAAAAATTATTTTTTGATAAATTTACTATAGAAAAGGCAATCCTCGGCGTATTTAAAATTTGCGACAGTAAAAAATTATTTTTTGAAAAATTTACTATAGAAAAGGCAATCCTCGGCGTATTTAAAATTTGCGACAGTAAAAAATTATTTTTTGAAAAATTTACTATAGAAAAGGCAATCCTCGGCGTATTTAAAATTTGCGACAGTAAAAAATTATTTTTTGAAAAATTTACTATAGAAAAGGCAATCCTCGGCGTATTTAAAATTTGCGACAGTAAAAAATTATTTTTTGGATAATTCACTATAGAAAAGGCAATCATCGGTATATTTAAAATTTGCCACTGTAAAAATTTATTTTTTGACAAATTCACTATAGAAAAGGCAATCCTCGGTATATTTAAAATTTGCCAGAGTAAAAATTTATTTTTTGACAAATTTACTATAGAAAAGGCAATCCTCGGCGTATTTAAAATTTGCGACCGTAAAAAATATTATTTTGACAAATTCACTATAGAAAAGGCAATCATCGGTATATTTAAAATTTGCCACTGTAAAAACTTATTTTTTGACAAATTCACTATAGAAAAGCCAATCCTCGGCGTATTTAAAATTTGGGACAGTAAACATTTATTTTTTGACAAATTCACTATAGAAAAGGCAATCCTCGGCGTATTTAAAATTTGCGACAGTAAAAAATTATTTTTTGGCAAATTCACTATAGAAACGGCAATCCTCGGCGTATTTAAA